>CM056377.1:31385032-31393652 GCA_029718625.1 Synaphobranchus kaupii | reverse complement strand
TTTTGCTTCTCATGCTGCTTGTCAGACCATGCCCCTTCCACACAAGTCACATGAAGCAAGCCAAGTTTTCAATTGGTGATACGATTTTTTTTTCCCCCCTACCACCTATTCCGTTCGCCATTTTACTTTACACATTCTATTTTCCTAAAGCTTGCTCGCTGCAGAGAGTATGGCATGGAAAGTATCTGTGTATTCTTATATTGGGGAGAACAGAGGACGTGAGGCCTTCCAGTGACTTGCCACTGCCCATATTTTTTCCACTTGTTGCACATTATGGGTTCTGGGTAAACTCCGTGCAGTGCACCACAATGAAGGCAACCTCTGCCAGCTGGTCTTACTGCATGGAGACGCGCTCATGGAAAAGTTTATCCAACTTCCTGTATACCGCCCCCCCCCCCCCCCTCCAAAGTAAAAAATTGTGGCACCCAGGCTCATTGACAGAGGTTACGATAAAGGTGAGCTCGGCCCCAATTTCTCCAAGAGCTTCGCGTTTTTTCGGAGTCAAAAGCCCCGTTTGCCGGCTCTTAAAACTCCACAGACTTGTGGGCTTTTCTGCACTGTTTGCAGTCCCTGTGGTATCCCAACAAACACTGATTACAGTTCACATTGTACTTTAACCCACGGCCGTCAACACCTGCGGTTTGCCATTTTTACGTCCAAAAACATCTCAAGCGAATGGCGACGATGCGAGTTTTTATAGGGTGCCGTGAAAAAGATTTGAGGGGAGTGTGGGGGGTGGGGGTTAGGGGGGGAATGAGCTAAAAGTTGACGCTTCAGCCTGCCCTTCAATGTGCAATGACATGTTGTCTTTTTGGGAGAAGTAAACATGGGATTCGATGCTAGGAAGCAGACCTTTTGTACTTATCGCGGGGTTTTTATTTTTGTTGCGCACGCACCAAGGTGACTTAACGTTTTCCATGGGGCTTGAGCACCAACTGGGCAGGGTTTCTCTCTTTCTTGTGTTGTTTTAATTTTATTTATTTTTTTTCTGCCCTTGGAATTGAAGAACAAATCATTCTGTAAAAAAAAAAATGAGAGGAGTGGATGAGATTATTTTTCTTTTAGGTTTGACTATTTTGAAAGACACGTCTTCACTCTGTAGGATAATTGTGGCTGTGGTGGAAGGCCGGCTCTTAAGACGTCACGAAGAGCGTCCCTTCCCGAAAAAGGACACGCTAAAGCTGTGGAAGCCTTTTTCGGGGTTTTTTTTTCTTCTTCTTTTTTTTTTTCTTTCTTTCTTGGTTTCTCGTAGGTTCATTAGCCCATACAGGGAACCCCCCCCCCTCTCTCTCTCTCTATCTTTCTCATTTAATGTAAAACATCATATTCTGCTTTTACTGTAAAACTGCATTCTGCTTGGGCCTGTAGCGCATTGGCCTGCATGTTAAGCCGTCTGTCAGGAGGGTGGAGGTGGCTCCCCTGAGCGGCCGCCTGCTGGGCAGAGGGAGGGAGGGAGGGTGGAGGACGGTGGGGGTACTTGCCCTTGTGCTGGAGGTATTCCTGGAGCCATGGGGGGAAGGATGGCACTCTCTGCCGCCAGCCCAGTCTGGCCCTCGTCCTGTCTCCTGAAGGCGTGGTACGGATGTGCGCTTCCTCCTGCTCCTGGGCCGGTCGGGGCCGCAGGGAAGAAGGAGGGAGAGGGGGGGGGGGGGGGGGGGTCACGGGGGGCCAGGGATGGAGATACGCAGTTTGACGCAGTGGGCTTCTCTGCGTCTGGCTCGGAAACTGGCCACTCCTGAAATAATCTTTTGTATCGATCCGGCCTGGGCTTGGAGGGGGGGGGTGGCGGGGGTGGTAGAGGTGGCGGTGGGGGGTTGGGGGGGGGGCGGTTGGAACCTCTACACTTTTCCTCTGGAGGTGCAGCAGCACATTGATTTATGTAGATCAGCGTTGACACCAGTGTCCTAGAGTTTCCTGCCTCATCCCCGAGCCGGTTGAATAAACGCTGCAAATCGCTCAATTACAGTGCAATTGAATCTTTGACCCCCCCCCCCCCAACACACACACACACACACACACACACACACACCAGCGCTAGCACCACGTTAACAGCAGTCACCAAAAAAATGTATTAGATTAAGGAGGGACCACTCGGAGGTCAGTGTAACCTTGCTGAACTCTGATCTCTGAATCCGGGCTGAGAGTGAGGGCGAAGGGAGGTGAGGGAGGCCCGGCCCGCGCACCCAGGATGGATCCCGCTAGCCCCCCCCCCCGTCGGCGGCAGAAACGGCGGAAATGGCGGACTCCCTGGCAGGGCTGCAGGCCTGTGGTCTGGTGCCTCCGCCGGCTCCGTCTGACACGGCGCTGTGCGCTGAATACAAAGCAGCCGCCCCCCCCCCCCCCCTCAGGCCCGCGGTCCGCCTCCCAGCAGGCCCTGCCCACGTCCTCCCGCCCCGCTCCGCCCGCATCTCGCCCAGGAGCAGCGCCTTTGTGTCGGTGCCAGCATCGCAAGCAGCAGACGCAGACGACGGGGATCAAAGCGTTTTGTCCGCGGGTCCGCGGCGGCGCGGAGCTCAGGGCTGCTGCGCGGTTTGCAGGCCGAGGGGGGCGCTTAAAGCAGGAGGTTCGCCTTCCGTGCATGTGTTTGGCCCCCCCCCGGCAACGCTCCAGGTGGCCGATATCTCACTGACACAATCTGCCCTTTTTCCCTTTTGTAGCCTGAATGGGCTCTAAATTGCGCTCAAAGTGAAAGCGTTTAACTTCTACAGTCCTCTCGGCCGGGCCGGCAGCCCTCGCGCTCGCCGTTTGAAAAGGGAGGCGCGTCCTGTGTGTTTGTGTACGTTCGAGAGGAGCTTCTGATTTTATGAGTGAGACCAGCTGGGGGTGTGAGACGCGAGATGAACCGAGCGCTGGCGAGCATCACGCTATCGTAATGGGTCCTCCCAGCAGGCGGGGAACACGCGTGTGTTTACCCCCCACCCCCCCCCTTTTTCCTTTTTTTGTCCGAACCCCTTGTGTTGTTTTTGTTGTTCTGAAGAGGGTCTGTGTGGCTGTAATTGGCCCCTGACCTGAATAAGCTCCGGCTGCAGTAAGTGAATTTCCCCTCCTTTGAGGGTCAGTTGTTTTGAAGCCCTCACGGGGGCCCAGGGGCCCTCCGTGCTAAAATAGACTTTCATCCGACACGATGGGCGGCGAGGGCCGGTCATTTTAGGAACCGCCTCTCTTGCCTCTCTTGGCTATATGCGTCTATTTGCGGCGACACAAACGTTTGTTTTGAGGCCTTTGGCGTGGGAGCGGAGGGGCGGGGCGGGGCGTGGTGGAACGGCGCGATGCGGCGCTGTCCGCTGTGGGTGGGGTGGGGGGTGGAGGGAGGGAGGGAGGGGATTGAGGTGTCACAGTGTGAAAGACACCGTGAGGTGCTGACTCACTCTTTTAGGGTTTTTGGCTCTTTTCACTCCTCCTGGGCCCAGAGACAGCTGAAGCACTTGTTACAAGTCCTAAGGAATAATAAAAACCTCATGTGCAATCCACTGACATGCAGGAAATACAAAAAAAGAAAGACTTATGTTCCAAGGTTTGTCCCTTACCTTTGTGAGCACGATGATAACGACATATAATTCAAGCACTTGCTACTTGGCCCTCCTTTACCCTCGGGATCTAGTTTTGAGAATTCAACTCCTAGTGATCCAATAAACTACATCCCATAAACTTTGTTACTGTAGATTATGTTAAGGAATTTAGCTGTTAAAAGTCTTGGTTTTCCCAGAGGAATCACGAGGACGTTTGGAAATGGAAAACAATCACAGCTCCGCGGAGGAATTCTGGAATGAAGTCTTATTTTTGTGGGAAAAATGAAACAATCAGTACAAAGTGGCATTTAGCTTCAGCAAGGCCATCCGCATTGCCCACGTCACTATCTGCCTCTTGGCCTGCGTGCTCTCTCTCTCTCTCTCTCTCTCTCTCTCTCGTTCTCCCCCGCTCTCGTTTTCTCGCTCTCCGTTCCTCTCTCTCTCTGTATCTGTCTCTGGGTTCTTCTCCTGTATGATTGTAGAAAATAGGCTTTACGATAAAAATCATCCGGTTACATTTGGATTCGGGAGATTAGTTTGCCTGTAAACAGGTTTTATGCGCAACAGCGTCCAAAATGAAGATTGATGCCTTGTGCCAGAGAAGATTTCTATTTTTGAGCACACGGTGAAAGTGCGTCGCCCCCCCCCCCCCCCACAGTTCATTTATAGGGGGTGAGGGTTGAGGGTGGGAGGCTGGGATAGGGGGGTTAGGGGTAGGGGTAGGGGTAGGGGTAGGGGTAGGGGGCGGTTGTACTCGAGGTGAAGGGAAATAATTTTTCTCCTGCGTAGCTTGCTGTGAAGCATCCTGCGCACTTGATGCGTCCGCCATCACCGTGGAAACATTCAGCGGCCGGCCCCCGCCGTCGCTTCATCACTGTTTTCTGTCGCCTTTGTGTCCAGTCAGCACCCCCCCACCCCCCCCGCCGTGCTCCTGTGTGTCCCCAGGTCAGGGTGAAAAAGTGCACGGGCCAGCGTTTGTTGTGGTCACTGGCAAATGGCACAAAGTCGGGGGGGGCACATTACTGAGGTGTATTGATTTTTTTTTAGAAGGTCTGTAATGAGATCTAGTGGCTGTGGTTTTATGGGGGAGTTGAGGAGTAAATAATTCACCGGGCTTGGGTCTGAACAGGGGATCGGGTGGGTGGGCTGTGGCCAGGGCTTGTGTGTGTGCTTCAGAGGAAGCAAGCCGACGCGTGTTTGTGTGCGCGCTCGTGTTTGTGTGTGTGTGTGTGTGTGTGTGTGTGTGTGTGTGTGTGTGTGTGTGTGTGTGTGTGTGTGTGTGTGTGTGTGTGTGTGTGTGTGTGTGTGTGTGTGTGTGTGTGTGTGTGTGTGTGTGTGTGTGTGTGGGTTTGCGTGCACTCCTGTATATGGTTGCAAAGGGGTGGAAAATTTCTGGAAATTTACCATGGGAAGTTAAGCTCAGGAATTTTGGAAATTTTGACCAATTTTAATTTAAAGTTTAAATTTTTTAAATTTAAAGTTAGCCTATAACATGGAACTTAATTTTAGTTGGAAAATACACATGAAATATAATTCAAGATCTTGCAGCATGCTTTGGTTAAATCAACCCAATTGAATGCAAATTCAGTTGAATTTCAACACTGCATTGTGCATTCTCCCATTACATGTGTAGTGCATTCTTTTATCACATGCACAGATAATTCCAAGCATCCTGCACACTACGGCAAGGCTATAGAGTACTCAAGTGAGTATGTGTGGGCGGAGTTTGGTTTCGGAAGTAAATTCCCTATGACAGATAGAACGGGCTTCGGAGACTTTATTGAAATCTGATTTATAGAATGAAACGTTCCTGGATTAGCCTGTGTGGTATAAGGATATAGAGCATACAGTACATTTCATGTTCCAATTTTTATTTTTTAAAGTAATGATTAATGATTTGTAGTCCGGTTTGTAGTCTAATTTAATGGACTACATATCCATTACTGCAACACACGGGCGGTTCTCGACCAATCAGATATCATCATCTCATCTGGACATTTTTAGTAGTGCACACCACCTTGCTAATTCAGCTATTTTACTTCATTGAACCATCCGGAGGGAATTATGGGACTTCGAGTTTTTAAACAGTGCCAGCGCTGGTATATTCACAAAGAAATACTAAAACGTTAAATATACTCGAAGCTGGTCCCGAAAAACGACATATTTTGCGAACGGGCATTATATTGAACAATCCAGGGAATTGATGGTAAGACATAATCACTAGAAATTGTTTTAAAGTAAGTTTTAGTCAATGTCTATGGTCTAAATGAATGGGGAAGTCACTTCCAAAACCAGTGTGACGTAGTCTCTTGAGTACTCTATTGAGGCCACACTACTGCATTTGAGCCCAAGGACTACATCCATTTTGAATGGGACTTTTTCTTTGGGGGGGTGGGGGGGGGTGGTTAGAGAATACATTTATTTTATTCAACATTCATGTTTTTTGTTCAATGAAAGAATCCATTAAAGTTCTACTCACAAATGTCTCCATGGATGTCTGCTTATGACAAGACAAAATGTTTATATTTATGTCTGCATATAATGAGGTAAATACAGCTAGTGCAAATAACGCCAACATTTCCAGTTTATTCCCATATATTCCCATTAATTCCCATGGAAAGTATCCACCTTTGAGTATTCCCGGAATTTTGCAACCCTACTCGTGTATCAGTGTGTTTGTGTGCAAGTGTGTGTACATGCGTGTGAGCATGTGCTTTGCATGTGTTTGCGTGTGTTTGGGGGACCTGTCTTCCTATGATGTAAAAATGAACTTCCAACAAACCTAGCGTCCCTGGCTTCCCTGGGCTCCACGAGGACCTGGGCTGTCTGCCCTGTGCCTGAAGAGACGCCCAGCGCAGAGACAGCTGAGGACGGCCGGCTGCACAACAGACGCCGCGCATACTTACGGAAACACGTCAGTGGTGCAGCCTCTGTTTCCTTAACAACACAAAGGTTACCTCGCGTGAGCAGTTGCGCTAGGAGGAAACGTACATGCAAAAAAAGCTAGAATTCTTTATCATTCATTGGACAGGTGACGGTAGAAACCGCCTTCATCAGCTGTGGGGTCTTTTGGGAAGCACCTTTTAATTAAGAGCAACAGCTTGAAAGGCCTTACGACAGCTGCAGCTTTCAGCGGAGGCAAATTTTTGGAGAAATCCATTTTGCGCCCGGGCCAACGAGCAGCCAAAGCCAAGCGAGGAATGGAAAACAACCCAGGGCCTTTTAAAATTTTTTTTATTTTTTTATAAAACTTTTTGTCAACTTGTATCAAGAGCGTTCGCAAGTCACTACATGAGAGTTGATATTAGCCAGGAAAAGACTGCAAACAAATAGTATGGGAGCGGCTGAAACTGCGGCGGCCCAGTCCAACAGGTCCCTGCCTTCTTCCCCTCAGTTTTAATGGGATTTCTCCAGTGATGCCGTGCCAAAGAGCCGAGGGCACACACATTCAACACGACGAGCCCGTTCCAAGCAAGGCTGGTACGGTGTCTGGCACTGAATGAAGCTTGCTCGCGCGGCCTTGGCAAAAATAAGACGGGAGGTGGCGAGGACCAGAAGCCGGATACTGACGCGGGCCCAAAACAATGGGCGATTTTATTGTGCGGAACAGCAAACAGACAGACCTTTCTCCTTTTCTTTTTTGCTTTATTTTGCGGTCAATATGTCGTGTTTGCTGTTGCAGATGATAAATCCTTTGTCAGTTGAGGGCGTCATCCTTTGTGCAGGTGCCAGCCCCCTTTATTACTTTTGGGCTGTTGACAGGACTGGCTGGCGGTGCGCTCTGGGATACGCGGGGTCCTCCTACGTAAGGTAGTCGGAAGGGCGTGAGTCACCGCTCAGGCTGATAAAGAGGTTGGCGTTAGTAACCCCGGAGGCAGGTGTAGGACCAGGAAGCGAGCGGGGTGCCAGATCGCAGGTTATTCACTATCTTTCCCTGGGATACGGTAATGAAATCATCATCTGGGCTCGGAACGTCCTGGCTCTGCTCACGAACGGACGGGCTGTTTGTTCTGTGCGTACGTGCTGCTCCTAATCACTTAGTGCACGGAGCCAGAGGCTCGGGACAAAGACCTGGCCTCCGCGTTGAACGGAGGGGAGCAGGTGCCCGAGACGTCCGCCCCCGCCCTTCAGCCTCGAGGGCGGAGCAGAGACGAAGCGGGTAGCCAGATTGACCGTCTTATTCGACCGGCAAATCCAGCGTCCGCCTCGCGCGAGGAACCCGGTTCTTTTCGTCGGGGGGGGGCGGAGAGACAGCCCCGAACGATCCTGCCAGCGTGTCTTTGCCTCGCGCGCCCTGGCTTCAGAACGGCCCGGTTCGTCTGTCCGCGGAGCCCCTAAAATGGTAAGAGATATTGGGATGCTCCGCAGCGCTGCCCATATCCAGAGCGGGCGCACGAGCGCCGGGAATCGCTTTTAGGGGCCCCTCCGAAGTGCGTCAACGCGAGGAGACCACTATATTTATCACTGCTGCTGACATTTGCTTACCAAACCAATCCAGATTAATCATAACACTAAACCACTGAGAGCTGTCATCAGGGCTTTAATAATGGGGTTATAACTCGATTACAGCACCGCCTTACTCAATATATACTGTGTGTGTTTGTGCGTGTGTGTGCGGTTAACTGTCACTTCAGAGGATGGAGCTCCTACCTGGCCTACAGAACCAGCTTTTATGACTGTTGCTATTGTTGTCACGTCCGGACTCCCCTAACCAAACAGGAGCAGGTCCCAGTGGAGGTCGTGAATGTAAACATGTAGGCTAAGCAGTAGCATGTGGCTCAAGCCCGACGTGAAGCCGTTCAAGAGACGTTGCGCAATCCGGGGAGCGAAAACAAGATTTTGAAATTTGTTTGGGCAGCTTTAACAATGTCGCGAGGGGCGCAGACGGCGAATCCCCGTGTTAATTAAAAAAAATGTTTGGGAAGAGCTTTTGTGACGACTGCCAAGACGAGGAGTTGCAGAAGTGAGGTAGAGTAAAATAAATAATAATAAAAAAATTAAAAAACGTGCCCTCACCGTGTGGTGCACAAACGCAGGGCTTTGTCAGGCTTTGTCTTCTAAGGTAACTGCAGGTCTGTGACGAGGAGCCAGATCGCGGGCGTCCGTCGGCG
>CM056377.1:31207532-31382532 GCA_029718625.1 Synaphobranchus kaupii | reverse complement strand
GCTGCGCAAACAGACCGTTGCTGTCTGTCCCCGTAGAGCGATACACGTCTGTGGAGGGATACGTGTCTGTGGAGGGATGCGTTTCTGTGGAGGGATACGTGTCCTTGTCGTACCCCTCCACAGGAGAATCGTGCGGCGCGCTCAGTTCAGTAACGCGCCGTTCATCTCTCGCTGCCGTCCCTCTTCCGCCTGTCCAAGGATCTGTCTGCTAGCACCGTCACGGCGGGATCGTTCGTCTGTTTCGGTGTGTGTGCACGCCGGTGCCTGTACGCGTGTTTACCCGAGTGTGCGTGCGTGCGCACATGCATTTGCTCGCGTGTGCGTGCGCCCGCGTGTTTACGTGTGTGTTGAGGACGCGGGTGTCGCTTGCGTTCTTGTCAGATTTAGCGCCTCCAGGGTGAAACATTGTAATTGCTATTATAAACCAATCGGAACAATGCCCCCTTCAGTGTTACAGACTGTGTTGGGGTGGGGGGGGGGATGCATCGCGGGAAGTGTCTCTCCCCCATCCCCCCCACCCCACCCCCCCACCCCCCCCAGCCCTCGTACCTGCAGCACCGCTGCAGTCTGCCAGGAGGCGCGCGGCGTGGCTCCTCGAGTGTAACCAGAACCCGCCTTTGATCAAGCGGAGCTCAACGTGTGGACGTACGTGGGGTGGCGTGGGGTGGGAGGGCGTACTGCAGTCATCCTGGACGAAGTTCCCAGGACGCTGCGCTTGTTTGAGCAGGTGCAGTCGTCGCCTCATAACAATAACGGGCATGAATGAAAAGTGGGAGTCGCAGTTTCCCCGGGGGTGGAGATAAATAAATATTAGTCGAGGTTGGGGGGGGGGGGGGACGAATGAGAGCGGGCGCCCCAGCGAGGCTGCGTCGCGAAGTGTGCGGCGTGTCTGGCGTGTCTGGGCGGGCGGGTCCTCGGCTGCGGAAACGCAGGGCTCGGCCTGCCCCTCTCTCTCCCTCCCTCTCTCGCGCTCTCTCTCTCTCTCTGTCCCTCCCTTGCTTTCTCTCTCACTCTCCCTGTCTCTGTCTGTTTCTCCCTTTCACTCTCTCTCTCTCCGGCCCGTGCCTGTCCTCGTGTATTCCTGCAGCGCGCCGCTGCCTCCCGCGGCCGCGCCGCGAAGGGTTAACGCGGGGCGGCTTTCTCGCTGAGATGGAAGAGGCCGTTGAATGGCTGCTTTCCACAGCGAGAAACACATTGGTTAAGGGTGAGGGCGGATCATGGGTCTGCACTGTGCTCTGGCATGGACTCTCCCACAGGGGGATCTGGAGCCACTGTGAGAGCGTGGCCACACTGTGTATGTATAGCTTTGCCTGGAGAGAGGGAGGGAGAGCGAGCTGAGGAGAAGCACGTTGCGTTTTGTAAGTGTGCTTTGGGGAGGGGGTGGATTAGGGAGGGGAAAGAACATCAGACTCCTCACACAGACCCTTATTTCCACACACACTGAAGGGATATTGCTGTGGTTTTAGGTTCTTTGCTCCTTCCACATTTGTTTTTGTTTTTTTTTTGCCCTCTCCATCCCTCTCACTTCCATATTCTTTAGCCTCCCACCACCCCGCCACTACCCCCCCCCCCCCCTACACACACACACACACACACACACACACATACACCCCCCTCTGCTCCCCACCGCCTCCCCCCTGTCTGTCCCTGCCAATTTCAGACAGGCAGTGTTATGGCCTTCCCTTGCCTGCTGAAAGGGAGAGCGTTCTGTGTTGTTTTGCTCCTGCAAGGCTGACCCCCTGTCACATGACACGGGAGCTTTATGACACCAGTGAAGTCGAACAGATTTGTCCCTTAACTGTGAGAAGTCTCTCCTGCCAGGGAGTCCAGTGCATCCCCCATCCTCAAGTTTTCTGCATATGTTTTTGTTAAAATTCTTTTACAGTTCCCCAAACATACTTACAACTTCTCATCTATATATACAGCAAACATCTCATATTAATACAGACAATATACAGTAATAAAAAATGTATATACATGTATATATATATATATATATATATATATATATATATATATATATATATATAAATAAACACATGGATTATTCTCCGTTGCACTTTCCTGTCTGAAGGGCTTTCTCATTTTTTCGGTTATGGATGATTTCTATGTCTCCTGACCTAGTTCCCGAACGGCTTGCACCTGACTGGGTTCAGCGTTGATCTGTCTGCTGGATATGCAGTGTTTTCATCATCATAAGCAGGATAGTGAGCTCAGCACTTGTTTGGAAATGTTTTAGCGATAGCATCACAAATGAAAAGCTCGGGGCTTTTCTCTCCCACCCCCACCCAACCTCCCTCTAAAGCCACGTTGCCAGCCATTTAGGAAATGAAACGCATTCTTGGAACGGCTCCATCTGCGCGAATCTTTAGTATTCATGATTTACTCGCTGAGGATATAACAGTATTTCCTCACCTGGACACGGCAGGCTACTGGGTACAGGTTCACTCCCTAAACCAGTGCTCCCCAACCCTGTTCCTGGAGATCTACCTTCCTGTCCATTTTAATTTCAACCCTAATTTGACACACCTGATTCTACTGATTAGCACCTCAACGAGATCTGTTGCTGTTGAATGAGGTGTGCTTTGCTAGGGTTGGAGTGAAAACCTACAGGGCGGTAGATCTCCAGGAACAGGGTTGGGGACCACTGTACCTAAACCAATACTGCCCACTGTGCCACACTGTACACCTAGCGTATGGTACATTTATGTCCCTGTTACGGGATGACAGGCCGAGCAGCCTGTGAGAATGGGATGGGCAGGTCTGGCGTGCTGTCTGTCAGGGCCAGCACAGAGCCGTACTTTAATGCTAGGATCTTGCCTGACGACAGGTGGCTGTGTGTGATGAAAGAGGGAGGGGCAGCTGGGAGGGGTCATTCACCTCGGGCGTCTCTATCACTGTGCGGGTGACCCACGGTCTGGTGTCTGTTTTATTAGTCTTAACTTCTGGAGGTGGACTTCTGGAAATCCGACATGCGTGTGCGTGCGTGCGTTCAACAGAAAGCGTGTCGGACCTCTCCTTCTCACAACTCTTGAGGGAAATAGTACTTGCCCTTACTCTGAGATGAGCTAATCTGGTCATGGGCTTTAGAGAATACTCACCGCATTTACTCCCCTAACACCTGAAGGCAACCAAAGAAGCTTTGCTTGTATAATAGACCGAGAATCCCAGTGTATCTGGTGACCAGGCCTTCTACTGTATCGAAAGGCTTGGCAGTTTTAACAGCCCCATCTTATCTGCTGCGTTTGTTTACTAGCTCTCCGCTGCGGTTTATTTTTAACACCCACACCGAACGGAGCTTGTACATGCAAATGAGGTCATGTTGTGAGAAAAGAGGCCGTGCCGAGGGTCGCTTCGGTGGCGACTCTGACTCGCTCTGCGGTGGCCTCCAATTTGGCAGACGAAAATAATGGCGATTTCTCATTTGGCTTCTCGGGCGTCCCTCGCTGCTGCGGACAGGATGTGGCAGGCCTGACTGGCCTTCTGCACTTTTTTTACTGAATGAAACCGATGCAAATTATGCGCTCCTCTCTTTTTTTTTCTTTTTTTTAAAAATAGGTGTGTATGTGTGTACTCATTGTTTTCCTCCTGGTAAAGTAAATGACAGCCAATAAAACTTGATCTCTCTGGGGCTCAGAGGAGACGGCAGCGGTTAGGGTATCTCCTGTGGGTAAACAGAGAGGACTCCGTGAGACCCGGTTACCTAATGGCCAGACCTGCTGAACTCTGCTCCTGTTTGCTCTGCATTTACCTTCAAGTCTATGTGTGTGTGTGTGTGTGTGTGTGTGTGTGTGTGTGTGTGTGTGTGTGTGTGTGTGTGTGTGTGTGTGTGTGTGTGTGTGTGTGTGTGTGTGTGTGTGTGTGTGTGTGTGTGTGTGTGTGTGTGTGTGTGTGACTGTGCGTGCGTGCGTGCGTGCGCGCGTGTGTGTGTGTGTGTGTGTGTGCGCCGTGTTGGGAGAAGCTAAAGGGGCTGAGGCCTGCTCTCCCCTCCTTGTAATTTTTTGCGGGGCAAAAAGGCCCTGGCTAATTTTTAAAAAAAAAATGCATTTAAAAAACTGAAACCAGCAAAGCCTCAACTCAGCGACCTCTATGGTGCTTCTCCATTTTTGGGTCTTTCAAAGAAAAAAAATAAAATAAAAGCTGCGGTGCGGTGTTTAGGTTGGACCGAGATCTCAGCCACCCTCCAAACACTCTGGATGCTTTTCCACTGACTCTGCCACCGTCCCTAAGTCCCTACACTACTCTCTCTCTCTTTCTCTCTCTCTCTCTCTCTCTCTCTCTCTCTTTCTCTCTCTCTCTCTTTCTCTCTCTCTCTCTCTCTTTCTCTCTCTCTCTCACTCTCTCTCTCTCTCTCTCTCTCACTCTGTAATCTCGACAGCACAATCCCCTCTGCGCTGGGTACTCCCAGTAGCTGTGCTGCTGCAGGTGTGGTTACTGAGGGAGCTGGAGGATGGCTGCAGCAGCTGCTCCGGTTGCCTAATATGTGTCTGGCAGCGAAAACCCGCAGTATCTAGATGAGCACTTTGGGATGCCTCCCGCCGACAGTGAAACCAGCCTATTTTCCTGGGCCAGTGTTTAAGAGGCAGCAGGGTGTCTGCAACGTTCTTTGTCAGCCCCTAGAGCTGAAGTGAATACGGTCACTCAAGCCTCTATTCTCTCTCTCTCTCCCTCTCTCTCTCTCCCACAAACAGTGTGCCAGTCCACATGCAAACACCGCGCCTGCACCAAGGACAACCACTGCTGCCACGACCAGTGCCTGGGCGGGTGCACGGACCCCTCCACCCCCAGCAAGTGCGTGGCCTGCCGCAACCTGATGCACCAGCGCACCTGCGTGGAGAAGTGCCCGCTCGGCCACTACACCTTCAAGGGCTGGCGCTGCGTCAGCTTCGCCTTCTGCCAGGAGCTCCACAACCAGTGCAAGCAGGGCAAGGGCAGCGACTGCTACGAGTACGTCATCCACAACGGGGCCTGCATCCCAGAGTGCCCTTCCGGATACACCACCATGAACTCCACCACGTGAGTGACGTCATTAACCAGGCGGCCCGCTTGCGCGTTCGCCGCGCTTTATTCAGGCAGATGGAAAGCAGGGAAGGGAACGGACAGAGATGGGAGGGAGGGAGGCCAAGAGTTGGCTGCCCTGTGGACTATGCCACACATCTGGCCAGCTCTGTATCCCTACAGATGATGCCAAAAACAGTCCAATTTGGGGCACCTTGTGAAAATTCATTAAGGGCCATGACCGAGTACAATACTGTGGCAGTGGTCATTCTGTACTGACATTAACCCCTTAACTAGCACCGACCCGTATTCGGCCCGGAAGTGGTTTCGTTTATTTGCATTTATTGCGTTTTTTTTTTTTTTACAATGAAATTCTGAAATAATCTGATCACACAATATTCTGTTTGAAAGTGTTAAAACTCACAATTCTATCTCGATGAACTATTTTATGATCCCAATGTAATAGCGACTACAGTATCCTTATCCCGGCAAAATAAATAAATAAATACATACATACATACATAAATCTTTTGGGAAAGAAAAAAAAAAAAAGCTTCCACTATGTTTGAGCTTCTGTTATTTTGTTTCAGTAATACTAAGTAATTCCGACTCTTGTTAAATATGCCCCCCAAGGGTTACCTTACAGAAGAGACCGGAATTATGCCTGTAGTCAAAGGGATTCAAGAACAGTAAGCGCTTTATTTTCGGGCTTGTGTTCAAAGAAGGTGGTTCTACAGAAGGGGTTAAGCCCCAGTGCCTCACAGGAGCTGAGCATCTGTTGAGTCTCTAGAATCTGTGGTTGTGCTCGGCTAAACGCAAGCAGCTTTGCTGCCCTGCAGTTCAGAGGCGGAACACCTTGCAGGTAATTCCACCTTTTGAAATGACATTGTACACTGCCTGGCCAAAAAAAAAGTCGCACACTCTAATATTTCGTTGGACCGTCTTTAGCTTTGATTACAGCGTGCATTCGTTGTGGCATTGTTTCGACAACCTTATGCAACGTCGCAACATTTATTTCCATCCAGAGTTGCATTCATTTTTGCCCGAGATCTTGTATTGACGACGGGAGAGTCGAACCACTCCGTAAAGACTTCTCCAGCACATCCCGAAGACTTTCAATGGGGTTAAGGTCAGGACTCTGGTGGCCAATTCATGTGTGAAAATGATTCCTCATGCTCCCTGAACCACTCTTTCACAATTTGAGCCCGATGAATCTTGGCATTGTCGTCCTGGAATATGCCCATTGATGGAATAAACTGGTCATTCAGTACATTCAGGTACTCAGCTGACTTCATTTTTATTGTTGCATAATGTTGCTGGGCCTAGACCTGACCAATTGAAGCAACCCCAGATCATAACACTGCCTCCAGAGGCTTGTACAGTGGGCACTATGCATGACGGGTGCAATGGCGACTTTTTTTTTTTTGGCCAGGCAGTGTATGTAGTTGTGGCGGTCGTCTCCCTGTGTGGGCTATGTTTAGAATGTGTAATGTCACATGTGCATATGTTTGAGAGGTAGTGTAGGAGATTACATACCTGAATTAATGAGACAACCTCAAATGTCATTGTTGGTTTTACACTGTGGAATTACATTTGCTGTGGTAAAAGAGCCCGGCCACACGTTAAACCAAATCAAAGAGCTCATTTGTTTTTGGTCATTTTTCTGAAACTTGAGATTTCACTTAAAATCATGAACCGTGGGGGGAAAATAAGCATAGTTCTACTTTTATTTTTGAAGACATGTTTCAGCCTGATTCTTTAAAGAGGTAAATTTCAGAACAGGCATTGCAACTGTAACATGGCAAGATACCACATGCAGTCAGTTTCTTGACATGCATCTTTAGTAAACAATAGGTCACGCGTCACAGAAGCCTCGACTATAATTGCTAGTTATAAGTGCAAACACAGGATGTGTCCGGGTTTCCATTGATGGCCTGCAGAATTTATGACAGTAAACACAGGGGCCCAGTTGGAGGGGAAGAGTTCATGTAAGAATGAGAGAGAGTAGGGCTGGGCGATAAACCATGACGACAAACCGTAACCATATTTTTTCGAGCGCAGTAACTATCATCGCTGCCATTTTGTATCTTCATCTTTTTTCCCTGTGGATAAAAACGCTACCGCGTACCTCCGAACTTCAGAGGCCGTGTTGCGTCATGACAATATCAGGCTTCTGCCTCCCTTCACGAAGTGGGAGTCTGTGCTTCAGAAGAAGGGCCTGGACCTATCGGGTGCCGGCAGGGAGGGGCCACGCAGGGTTCTGAGTCCGCTCAGAATCGGCAACGCTGCCTGCTCGTCCCGGAGCCGCTCTACGCGCCCGTCTCATCCAGAGGATATCAAAGCCGAGGCCATGAGGCTCCAACGAGAGCCCTCAGTTCTATATCTGCAGAGCTCTGATAGGGACTGGGGACATCTGTGTGCTTAGATAAAGACATGTCTCTCTTTATATACTGTAGGGACAGTCTCTATTCAGACAGCGACATATCTCTGTCCAGATAGGGACTTGTGTAAATAGATCCATTTAGAGCCAAAACACACCCCCCCCCCCTCCCTCCCTCTCGCTCTTTCTCTGGACTGGTGTGTCAAAAGGAATGCTGGAATGCTGCTGAATTCCTTGGTGTGTCCATCCAGGGTATTCAAATTATCTCTGACTTTGTGCAGGTTTTTTTTTTTTTTTACCTCAGTGGTCTGCAGTCTGTCCGTTTGAGTAGATCAGCCCTTCTGGAACGTTGTTCCTATTAAAAAAAATAAATAAATACAAATTTCTCCCTTCCCCACACTCCCTCTTTTTGAAATCGACGGTTGTTTCTTTCCGGTCACCGTTGTGCCTCCCGCGCCCATGCTAGGAGAACCGCAGCCGACACGCGTGCTCTGATTCACTGGCCTCAGAAACGATTAGCGTGCTATCTTCCACACCACGGGCTGCACAGTTCTGCAGGAAATGGCAGTAATCAGGGGAGAGGTATATCACTCACTGATAGCAGCTGATAGCCCGTGGATGCCTGGCCAGTAATTGGGCAGAGCTAATGCAGCACTGACCCCAGAAACTCCGGCCGACTTACACTCACCCGCTCAAGGGTGGGGCGAAGCCAGTTGTGTCCCACCTCTGTTGACTCTTGGTAATAGCCTGCTAATGACCAAGTGCAAACGGATCCAGCCTGCGATTATGACATGCCCTTGTATTTATTTGTTTGTTTGTTCATTTGTTCTATTTATTTATTTACTTAGTTTGTGAACTGCTGTAGTTGTGGACTGAAGCCAGAAACCAATTGCGGGTTTTTTTTTTGCGGGCGACACCGCCGCCACTGACCTTCGCTTACAACATCTGGCGCTGCTGCTCTCAGCGTAAGCCGCTGGTAAGGGAGCAGCGGTGGGAGTGTAGATTACCAGACACACAAATCACCCGGGCAGACGGAGATGCTGCTCGCGCTGCGCTACCCTTCGCTGCAGTGGCGGTTTGTTAGCGAGCCTCGGAATGAGACGTCAGGGGCTGCGACGGGGAGAGGTCCGTCCGTTCGCTCAGCCGCCGCCGCCACCGCCCCCCCCCCCCCCTCCCCCCTCCGGCTGCCGGGAGAACGGCTTTGGCAGCCGCAGCGCCCGTGCTTTCTAAACATTTTTCCGTGGCTTCCTGCCTCACTTAATATCCGTGACGGCAGCGAAGAATTCGCCGTCCCTCCCCGGGGCCAAATCCCGAGGTAATGGTGGTTTTTCCCCCTTCTACAGCAAGCTGCAGATCCACTTACGGTTCAGCTTCCTTCCAAAAGGAAAACAAACGTCTGCCCCTCTCTAAAGATCTGGGATTCCACTGTCCCGTTAAATGTAGCATAAGGAAGTCTTTTGTTTGAGTTACCTTTGACCCACATTGACTATTCAGAATTTATCCTGACTTTACCCTTAAGTTCTTACATTTAGCACTGAACATGAAGCTTTGAGCTGAAGTGGCCTGCTTTTAATAACACATAGCAGGCTTCTTGCAGGCTTTCATCTGGGTTATTTGGAAATACAGTTTGGCAGTCGCAGCGGAACAGAAGGCATACAAATGGCTTCGTAGGAAGGATGTATAGTTTGCACAGGGACTTGGGTGAGGGGCGGGGGTGTTGCGGGAGGGGTCAAACTACCAATAACCCAGTGTTTGTCAATTAGCAGAGGTTGTGTCGACATGAGGAAAACTTTGACACGGCTTAGAAAAATCGAGAGAGAGATAAAGATGGATTAGGGAGCGCGCTTGGGCCGCAACATATCGAAAGTGTCACTGGAATTGGGGGCAACGAGTCCGGAAGGCTGCGCACACGCTCGCCCGCGCGTACGGCTTGTGCGGCTATTACTAACGCGCTCGTAAACAAGAGGGTTAACGCCGAGACGGGGGTCTAACCACAGCCGCATGGGAACAGTGCCGCCCTTTGTCTGGATGAGCTTGGGCTCGGCCTCCTTGAAATAGGTGGCCGAAAAGCACGCCTTTGATGCCATTGTTCTTTCTCGACGAGAGGTTATTTCAACTTTGAAGCCTCGCCCGACGACTTTGGGGTACTTGCGTTTTTTTCCAGGAATTCATAATTCGGGGTTTGATGCAGTTCACCGTTTTTTTGGGGGGGGGTTTCCCCCCCTCTCACCCGGCCCTGGGGAAGGCAGTCATGCAGAAATAAGTCCTGCTCCATACTGGAGCCCCTAGCCCCGCCCCTCCCCTCCCTCTCTCCTCCAATCGCCTCCCTTCCATGGTTGGCTCATTGTTTGGTACATCACCAGCTAATGGGTATAGACTTTTTAGCACGTCGCTTAAAAAACAGAAAGAGGCAGGCAAGGGGGGTTGCAGCAGCGTATGGGCGTGGCAAAGCGGTGGAGACTGTGGGTGGATGAGGGCCCTTTAGTTTATGTCTTAAACAGATACGTGCAGTCGGGGATGCCAGGCCTGGAAATGGAGTTAAAGAGTAGATTATGTTCTTGTTAGGGAATCAAAAATAAATATATTTCAAAAAATATATATATAAATTTTTAAAACCGTGCTCATTTGTGAATGAACTGGCTAGTCCCTTTTGACCATGGGCTGCTCAGGCATTTTCACCATGGGCTGCTCAGGCATTTTCACCATGGGCTGCTCAGGCATTTTCACCATGGGCTGCTCAGGCACTTTCACCATGGGCTGCTCAGGCACTTTTACCATGGGCTGCTCAGGCATTTTCACCATGGGCTGCTCAGGCACTTTTACCTTGGGCTGCTCAGGCACTTTCACCGTGGGCTGCTCAGGCATTTTCACCGTGGGCTGCTCAGGCATTTTCACCATGGGCTGCTCAGGCATTTTCACCATGGGCTGCTCAGGCACTTTTACCTTGGGCTGCTCAGGCACTTTCACCATGGGCTGCTCAGGCACTTTCACCATGGGCTGCTCAGGCACTTTCACCATGGGCTGCTCAGGCATTTTTGTGAATGGATTCCTGAAAGGCAAAGCTATCAGACCTTTGCAGCTCCCTCTCTGTGCTGGGAGAGGAAGACGCCTCAGAGTGTATAGCACCCCCCCGCCACCCACCCACGCACTTCCTCCGAGCAGCACATTACCCCCCCCCCCCCCCACTCACTCAGGCACACTCACTCACACAAACACATATACTCTCTCTCTCTGTCTCTCTCCCTCTCTCTCTCTCTCTCTCTCTCTCTGATTGTTTGTTGTCGTGGTGATTTCCCCAGCTGTGGAGGAACTGGAAATTGTGTGAATGCTTTTTTGTTTATTATCCGGCACCTTCATCTGTGCCCTCAGTTACAAAAAAAAAAAAAAACCTGTATCAAGCAAATTCTCACGTGTGTTGCTCTGTGTATAAATAAATGACTAAGAAACTGTGATTAGCCTTGCTAAAGCAGCAGTTTGTCATCGTTGAGCTTCTGTGCAGGCCTTTTGATTCCTACTATTTTGACCGTTATTTAAGTTGGCATTTTTAAGGCCTCTCGTTGCAGAGTGTTGTTCTTGAAATTGAAACATCTTGTGGAGTTTTCTTACAATTAGCCATTTGTGGCAGCGCAGAGTCAAACTGCTACAGTAGCAGCGTACCCAACACAGACTCCAGTAGGAGGGGAAAGACTTGTGTGATTCAACACAGGACTCCAGTAGGAGGGGAAAGACTCGTGTGATACAGGTGATTCAATATCTGCCATGGTACAGAGGCTGCATATTTCAGCCCCTTTTTCAACAACTTTAGCTGTTTTTCCTGTAACATTCCGTCTGTGTAGAAGAGCACAATTGGCCCTTCTTGTTACAGCCACCATTCCATTCCGGTGAGATAGGCAGACGGAAATATTCATGGTATTTTGTTTATCACACTTCTACTCTACACGCAACTCTACAAAACATTTTTTTTATTGTTTAATTCAAACCCCGCTACTGGCTATTTACAGCCATCATTTCTCCTTTTTTTTTTAAAGTGAATATGCCTCTCCATCTCTGTGCTGTGCCCCTTGTCATTTAAGGACACGTTAAGGCAGTTTGTTTAAGCGGAAATATAAGTAGGTAAAAGTTCAAACTTAAAAAAAAAAAAATGAACGCATTGCAACTCTTCCCCAGGTATAGCTCTCATGAGGGAACACTGAGTGATAAAATTATTTTTGGCACGTCTTGAGGAATGTGTCAACCTGACAGGATTATTCTCAATTATACACTCCACCCACATGCAATGATCTATCCAATGTTCCTTCTCTATCACTCATCCTCAAGATCTTCCATAGTCATCTCTGCCATTCTCAGGATTAAGTGCTTTCATCAAAATAAAATAAAAATTATCGTCCAATAAAAAGGGTAATTGTTCACTAGATCGTCCCTGTAATTTCTTTCTCGAATTGAGAGTGACAGTCCCCCCCCCCCCCGAGGTCTTTGGGCTAGACTTGTGAAGTTTGTGAGGAGCCTGCGAAACGAGTCCTTTGACACCGGTGTGTGACGTTGCGCGGGGAGGGAGCGGGTAACTCACCCGACTGTTTGCGCCTGCAGGTTGAACTGCACCCCCTGCGCTGGCCTCTGTCCCAAGGTGTGCATGGGGCTGAAGACGGTGGACTCGGTGACGGCCGCCCAGGCCCTACGCGGATGCACCGTGCTCAATGGGAGCATGGTCATCAACATCCGCGGAGGGAGTAAGTACACCCCCGCCGACTGACTCTGCCCCCCCCCCCTTTACTCCAGAACCAGTGCCTATGCTTCCCCAGTACCAGTGCCTACTTAGCAAGTCTCCAACACTAGAGTTTCGTTTATTTTTATATGTATTTTTACATAGGTCCAAGCACCTGTTACGCTGTCCATGTGTTCCTGCTGATGGCATGTACCACTACATTAACTTTGAGATTGACGTGATGCACCAGTGATTTTTAAATACAAAGCTCCAAGTGTTTTGATTTGGGCCAGTAGCATAAGGTTGGAAGTTTAACGAGATTTAGAATATAGCTACCAAATCATATCACTTCAGGTCAAACCGTGATCAGCTTTGTTGTGATAAACCACGCCCACATGCAAATTTGTTGCCATTATCTTTGGCCATCCTTTGACATAACCATAAGAAAAGTAATACTGGTATAGAGGTAGGTGCACTATTACAAAATTTTGTGAAAATTTGTCAATATTTATAGGAGAAGCATTTTAAGTGTTTTTCCAAAATGTAAAATGGCACAAAATCCCGTATGGCGGGCTTTATGGGTTCCTCTGGCAAATTCTTTCCTCATAAGGAGGGCACCTATGTAACAAATTTCATAACTTTTTCAAAAGGGGGAGTGGGGGGCTGGGCTCAAATGTCAATATTTTGTCATTTGCACTGTAGCACCACTAGGTGGCCAATCTGCAAAATATTTAATTGAGGCTTAACTGAGTTCAGCCATCCAAACAAGCCTACCAAATTTGATAAGCCTCGTCTTTACAGCTAAAAGTTATTTTAGTGTAAATGGGAGGGCAAAAATAGTCAAAAAAGAAACATCACAAAAAGAATAGGGTGCTTGGACTCCTGAGAGAAAAAAAGTCACTTATTCGCAGGTTTGATATCTTCCAAGAAATCGGGTCTTGAAAGGCTGTATCCTCCTCAGTAACAGATCAGTTTGGTTGTCTTATTTATTTATTTTTATCCTTTTTTATTTGCTTTGGTGAGATCGACAGTCGGCTTGCACAGGGGTAGCATCAGCTATTTTGACCAGCTATGCAGTGCACATTGTGATTGATCTCATCTGTGAGGGTTAGGTGTGTATTTTAATGTTGCCCTGTGTTGTGTGACAGGAGAGTTCCTTTCATTCAAGCAGCTTTTGGTGGAACATAGTCGGTCACCTTCAGTCCTTTAAAGCGACTGCTCATTTTTCTTCAGATAACATTGCAGCGGAGCTAGAGGCCAACCTTGGCCAGCTGGAGGAGATAACGGGCTACCTTATGGTTCGTCGCTCTTACGCCCTGGTGTCTCTGTCCTTCCTCCGAAAGCTGAAACTCATCCGTGGGGAGACACAGGAAGTTGGGTAAGCAAGCGGCCTTAGCCTATCCCTGTCCTCTGTCTGCTTCTGGTCTTTCTGACAGCAGAATCATTTCTGATTGGGCGTGGCAAGTCTATGTCAAGAAATCCCTTTTTAGTCCAGACTCTGTAGGTGGTATTTGGGTCACCAACCTGAGAGGGATGCTTTCTGATACTCCATATTTGGGAAAATATGAAACAGATGGCCAAACGCCCGATTCTGATTCATTCGTATTTTTCCAGTTATTTTTTTATAAATGTTTTGGTTTCTTTTTCAGGAACTACTCATTCTACGCTCTGGATAACCAGAACCTGCGGCAGCTGTGGGATTGGAGCAAACACAAGCTGACCATCCTACAGGGCCGCCTGTTCTTCCACTACAACTCCAAGCTGTGCATGGCCGAGATCCGCAAGATGGAGGAGGTGACTGCGACCAAAGAGCTGCACACCAAGAATGACATCGCCGTCAAGACCAACGGAGACCAGGCCTCCTGTAAGGCTGTGTTTCTCTAAATTCATACTTCAAAGGCCTCTCGAAAGCCTTTCTTGTGGCGTCCCACTGAGCCGTACAACTGTTTCACCGCTCAACTCCTCTCTTCCCTCCTCAGGTGAAAACGAAGTTCTGAAATTCACGCAGGTCCGCACCTTGTCTGACAAGATCATCATTAGATGGGAACCCTTCTGGCCTCCGGATTTCAGAGATTTGCTGGGATTCATGGTCCTTTACAAAGAGGCGTAAGTGTCAAAATAAATGTGATACCGACAAATTGTCTCCGATAGTCAGAGGCACCTCCAGCTGCCGTAGGTTTTGTCCTCTCCTCAGTGCTGTTCGTAGAAGGTACAAGCCTCTCACTTTGTTGCTGACGGAAGCTCTGTTCTGGTTCCAGACCCTACAAGAATGTGACCGAGTTCGACGGGCAGGACGCGTGCGGCTCCAATAGTTGGGTGATAGCGGACGTGGATCCACCGCTTCGCGCCACTGAAGGCAAAGATCAACCGGAGCCTGGACACCTCATCCACCCGCTCAAGCCCTGGACTCAGTACGCCATCTTCGTAAAGACCCTGCTGTCGGCCTCCGATGAGCACGAGGTCCATGGCGCCAAGAGCGAGATAATCTACGTCCGCACCAACGCCACCAGTGAGTTTGCCTGTATGCTGTAACACACCTGTCTATCGCTTCATCATTTTTGCTGCTACTGGCTGCCTACAGCTCCACACATGCAGACCGTATGCATTCCTTATGTATTATTTCACCATTGAGATGGGGAATTCAGAAAGGGCTATAGATAGAGACGGTATCAACGTGGAGAAAGTGCCAATGGCGTGGAATCGAACCCCTGGCCACCAAATCATGGATTGCAGACAATTTATCCTTGTAAAGTCGTTTCCAGTTCAGTCATTGTGTTCAGTTCAGTCATTGTGTTCAGTTCAGTCATTGTTTCCAGTTCAGTCATTGTGTTCAGTTCAGTCATTGTGTTCAGTTCAGTCATTGTGTTCAGTTCAGTCATTGTTTCCAGTTCAGTCATTGTTTCCAGTTCAGTCATTGTGTTCAGCTCTGTGAATGGGCTCTTTTTGCGTGTCGGTTGCATGGAAAGTGGAGGCAGTGGAGGACTTTGACAAATGATTCGTAAAATGCAAATAATGGCCCGCATAAAACAAAACTCCTCTTTAAATCTCCTTTCCCCTCGGGTGACGGGCACCTTGTGCGGCGTACGTGCGGTCTGGGAGGCGGATCTAAATCACACAGGATGAATGTGGGGGAGCGATAGGTTTGACACCCAGCGAGTTTTTCACCCAAGGCCCTGCAAGTTGTCTGAGGAGCTTCCTGTGTGCGCCGTTCTTTCCATCCTGAGACGCTCTGTGATCTTACCACACGCGCTTCACCTTTGGCACCAATGAGCGACGTGTCACCACCCTGCTTTTCGGAGGCTGACAGAGCAGCATTATAAAGCAAGCCACCGTCGATAAATTACGCGACACCGTCGCAAGCAGTCTGCGTGGCAGGGCTTTGTGCTTGGACCTGTCATTGTCAGAGGAGTGAGATGAATCGCCAGTGTGGCCCTATGGTATTTACATTCCTTGCTCTAGGATAGTGTCATTAATCTGTCCTCTCTTCCGGAGCCCCGTCTGACAATGCGGTCCATCCAGTACTGTGAGCTGTCACCAGCGGGTACTGCTCTGAGTAACCCGCCATGCACGGGTTGGCTTGGGGGGGGCCATTTTGTTTCTGTCGTTACCTCACGTTCTCCCTTGCAGACCGTATCAATGTTGGTTGTCTCCTTCACAGAGCCATCGGTGCCGCTGGATCCCATCTCTTCCTCCAACTCCTCCTCTCAGATCATCCTGAAGTGGAAACCCCCTACAGACCCTAATGGGAACATCACCCATTACCTGGTGTTCTGCCAGAAACAACCAGAGGACAACGACCTCTACAAGTTTGACTACTGTCAAAAAGGTGAGTTCTGAACGTCCCATTTCAAGAATCGAAGCCGTCTGGCTCACTTGTGCAAGGTCTCCAAAGGCGCTTTGCAGCTCAAGTTTCTTTTGTAGATGTTTTTGTCCCTCTTGTACTTTGCCTAGAGCCTAATGAGTGGCGTTTGTAGTGTAGCACTGTCAGGGGCTAACAGCCTCCTCAAACCTGGTCGAACCTGTCGTTCACGTGTACGCAGGGATGAAGCTGCCGTCGCGAGCGCCCACTCACCTGGACAACGAGGAGGAGCAGAAATGGAACCAGACGGACGAGCCGGGCCACGGCAGCCGCTGCTGCGCCTGCCCGAAGACCGACACGCAGCTGAAGAAGGAGGCCGAGGAGTCTGAGTACCGCAAGACTTTCGAGAACTACCTCCACAACGAGGTCTTTGAGATCAGGTAGGCCCATCTCCTTTCCTTGGTCACGGTCTGCTCAGTGCCGGGACAGTTGTCACACTCAAATGCAAATGCGATGTACAGTTCAGCTGGTAAAGGTTTTGCGCGGTTCAGTTTGGGAATCATATAGGGGCACGGTTTACATACGATGCTTTTCCCATATGTTTCTGAGTGTGATACCGATAGTGACACAAAGGAGGACCATCAGCAAACTGCAAAACTTCAAATGATTAATGACAAAACCTCTTTTCTCATAATCTTGTCAAAAAACGGCGAGTTTCCCACTGATTTAAGTGCCTTTTGCTGACGGATTCACCTTAGTTCTCCCTCAGCTCGCCCTGTTTTTGAAGGTGGAACAGGATGCACTTCTCAGAGGCTCTAAAGGAGAGCCACATTCCTGGAAGTGTCATTAAGTAGAGTACACGGAATGGTGATGCACTGGGTACAGGTTGTGCCTTTCGCCGTTTAATCTCCCCTTACCTCACCCCGCCGCCTGCCCACGTGCGGATGCGATCCGACGGATGAAAGCTCCCCGGAGGAGCCCAGAAAGTCCCCGATGTTCTCAAAGAACAGATGACGATCCCAAAAGAAAAGAGAAATGGGTTACGGTGCTTTGTTCTACTGTTAAGAACAGTGGGCTCATGAAGGTCGTGGTTACACACCCCTTCTGGGACACTGCCGTTGTGCCCCGGAGCGAGGAACTACAACTCCCAGAATATAATACTTTAATTAGTTTATCCCGCTGTCACTAATACAGGCTCCTTGGAAATTCAACATCTTGATATAATGAACCAACCTAACCTGATCTGCTCCCCCTTCGCCCTTATCCTGGGAACTATCCTGAACCACACGAGTGTGCAGCAGAAAGAACTGATACATGCCTGGTGATAAACCGTTCAGTTAAGGTGTTGTGTTGTGCTGAACAACAGTATCCAGAGAAAACAGCCCTGGGTTTTATTCTCTGGTCTCTCACGCTCTTGAGCCGGGCTGATCGAGTGCCCTCTGAAAGAAGGGTGGTAGTCAGTCCCTTAATAGCCGTTTTTTTATTTTTTTTTTTATATAAAGTCGGCCCCTATGAGTCTGGAAGTGTGGCACTGGGCAGGGCTACCTGTAGACGCACCTGGTTACCGTCATTAAGGTGGCAGGGACGAGGGGTTCTGAAAGTGGTTGATTTCTTGTTTTTGCAGAACGTCTCCCTCCGTGAGCCAAGCGTCTGACCGTGGGTAAGAACTGGTGCTCTGCGTTAATGCGCAGCCTTTGCTCTGAGCCAATGAGGGTGAAAATAACCAGCTACCGTATCAAGTGTTGCAGAGAGTAATTTGACGCACTAATTTTTGTTTTCACTTCACAAGCTTTCCACTCGGCTCCACTTAGGTGGAAAAAAGAGTAATTAATTACGCCTTAAATCAGAAATCGAATTGTAAAAAAAAAAGCTAAACATAGATCAATTTACCTCAGTCTGTTCATGTATTTTGGAAAGCTGGAGAGAATGTGAACTCGTAATTGTAAAGCTGCACATTCCGCTTTGATTGTGACACCAGTAGAATGTGTGAAATTTGTCCCACCGTCCCAGAGGCTGTTGGCAGGTGGTATGATCCGCACGGCTGGTTTGAGACGTACAGCTGTCTGACACAGCCACGTCCCCCACAGGCTTTTAAACACAGGAAAGGTGTTTGTATTATGCACTGAAGCGTGTCGTGAGAATCACAGGGCAAATAAGAATGTGAATGGCTCACTTCCGCCGCTGCCGTTATTTTTTTATTAAAAAAAAAGGTTTTATACAATCTCTGTTCTGTTTTAACTACGGACTCAGAAGCAGAAAGATCTTATCCATGGGGAATGCATTTGTGTTCAATTAATTATCCTAACTGTTCCCGCTCGGGTGAGAGATTACCGAGCTCTCTGGACTTGGTCACCGTTTGCAGTCGCCAACTCTTGCGTGCCCGGCGGGCGAGCCCGCGCTCGTGGCGATCGGCCTTGTTTGCGCGGCGCATTCCGGAACCCAGACGCAGCGACGGGGGCTGGCGGTGGGGGGGTCGTCTGGTGGCACGGAAGCCCCGGCCCCGCCTCCCACAGGGGCGATTACCGGGCCCATTATCACATGTGCCAGTCTGTGAGGCAGTCATGCAGACGGCCCTCCCAGAGTTTAGTCTCCTGCTGGGGTTTAACCTTGCGCTGCAGCGGAACGCAAGGTCACACCCGCGCCAGGCGAGGGGAGCCCACAGTTTAGGAAGCGGAGAGACTGCCCGGCGGCCGCTGCTTTTCGTCCTGTCCCCTCCCATCCTCTCCTGTTCTGTGAGACTTGTCCCTCCTTTAGGAGAAGATGAACCATCCTCAACTTCTGGCCCCCCGTCAAGTGCAGCAGGCAAATCTGGAAGTGCAGCCTAAACGGCCTATTTCCGCCTCTTGTATGATAGCGATACGTTAGAAGCCATAATTCTCATAGTTTAGTTGACTAGCATTTCAGCACGCCCTGGTGTTCATCGCTGTGCTACACCCAGTTAGCTTGGTGTTTCCAAACCTGTGTACGCGGTGCACTTTCAATTATCTCCTGACCTGACATGAGGAGGCAGTTGAGAGAATTTGGCGGGAACCGTCAACATCGGCTGTAAATGCTTCTGCTGCAAAGCCGGAACTAGTCAGGCAGCCGTATAGACCTGACGCAGTACCGCTGTGGCTGTCACGCTGCCTACAACCAGAGCCGTGGCGCACAACGCAGCGCTAAGTGCTGGCATCTACCCACATCAAAGATGGCTACCTAGACCGTCTGCAGTTCAGAGCTGCAGTTTTCAAATCACTGCATCAATGACACTTATAACAGTGCCATTATTATAACTGCCAGGGACTTCACCACGCTTGACATGTATACACTGCTTAGTGTTTTGCGGAGCTCCTGTTATGTCAGTCCTCACGGTTCAGGTCAGGTTTCTCTGTCCCCTGGGATTGTCCTGGGAATGGTTAACTCTGTTTGGTTCGGTGATGTATTCTTTACCAACGTGCCTTTCCGCTGTTCCGCGAACACAAACAACTGGCGCGGGACAGTTCTAGGGCACCACCTTGTGGTGAGCGGTCTCACCTTCCACATGAGACAGTGAAGCCGATGGAAAATATATTTAATATATATTACATTTTTTTTTAAATCTTGGGTAAAGGTCAGGAGGACATTCATTTCTGACCAACTATGATTTTGAGGAATAATTTATTATTCTCTAATCTGCTCACGTACCTCTGCATGTAAAGTAATTGGAGGAAGAAACTGCATCAAACTGCAAATAAAAATAAAGGGTAACAATTCTTACAGTGGACTTGCTGTGTGTTTGGTTGGGTCGGTCTTGGCCCCCTGTGAATGTAAGTACAGTCCAGGGCTGATGATCTGGGGGCTTCAGGGTGGCGTCCATGCTCCTCACGTGCCCCTCCTCGTCCGTCCCTCAGGCCCTCACGACGGCGGCGGTCGGCGGTGGGCGTGGCCAACGGGACGCTCCCCCACTTCCTGACCACGCCGCCCGGCCCTGCCCAACGCCTCCACCACCCGAAGCCCAAAGGAGGAGGAGAGCAGCAAGCTGCTCCTCACCGTCCACTCCAAGGAGTCGACCGTCATCTCCAACCTCCGCCACTTCACCAGCTACCAGATCGAGATCCACGCCTGCAACCACCCGACCGAGAACTCGCGATGCAGCATGGCGGCCTACGTCAGCGCCCGCACCATGCCCGAGGGTACGGGCCTCCATCTCCGTCTCTGTCTTACACCGGCTGAGAAAGTGCCGCTTTAGAGCTGAGGAATAAAATCTCTCCCTAATTGTCCCAACACACATTGTTCCACTTGGAAGCATATCAGTCCTTACTTTGTCTTTTCTTATAGCGGAATACAAAATAGTAATTGACGTAAATGAAAATACTGTTAGGAACTTTGCTTCTACATAGTAGAAAATGACCCTTATCTATGCAAGGGGCGATTTTTTATTATTATTATTATTATTATTGTTATCATTATCATCATCATTATTATTATTATTATTATTATTAACAGTCTGTTCTTGGTCTTCCACAGAAAAAGCCGATGACATTGTGGGCCCAATAACCTATGAAATAACAGACAAGCCAGAATCAGTACACATCAAGTGGAATGAGCCTAAAGCCCCCAATGCCATGATTATCCTGTATGAGGTCAACTACAAGAGATTGGGAGACCCGTCAGATGTGAGTATACACACACACACACACACGTAATCGCACACTATTTTATACATGTGCGTATACTCATACTCAAACTTTTAACAGTGCGGGCTCTACTGCTGTGTTTTGAGAGACTCGTACCTTAAATACATAATGGGAGCTCTGATGTTCAGGCCTTTATCCTATACTTTATTATTGGTTGAGTTCTCCTAATGGGAACCTGGAATGTCTAGATCAGGGGTCCTCAATCTTATCCAGACAGGGCCGTTGTGAGTACAGGCTTTTGTTTCACCCATGCAGAGACACACCTGATTCTACTAATCAAGGTCCTTACCAAGGACTCTAGTGGTTGATTAGTAGAATCAGGTGTGTAACTGCTTGGTTGGAACAAAAGCCTGCACTCACACCAGCCCTTTCTGGGTAAGGTTGAGGACCCTGGACTAGTTAGCATGGCGGAATTTAATAACTTTTTTTAAGCCTGCATAAATGATAATAGTCTTTAGAAATTACCATCATAGTTCACCCGGTTTCATCTGTACAAATGGCCCTTCTGCCACAGTGGATTGTGGATTTGTCATAAAAAATGCAATGTAGGAACATAAACTTCAGATACATTTTTAAATACTTCAGATACATTTTAGAATATCTCGATTTCTCATTCCCTGTTTTTGTGTTCAGTTTAAACGGGAGTGTGGGCCAACAACAATCCTCTTTGCTCCTATGCTGTTTTGCTGAAGAGCTCGTAGTATTTCTGTTGCCATGGAGACTCTACTAATTGGCTTGAATCTGGCAGTACCAAGAATAGCTCAGTTTTTCTCTGTAGACCAGGTGCTAGGAGCTATCTGTGGCTCTTCTGTTTGTCTGGAGTAAGCCATGAACAATCTTAAAGCTATTTCATCCACCAAACATCAACATGAATGAATCTGGTTTGGTGTAAATTCTATATAAATGTAAGCAGTACATCTTTTTTTTTTTCACATTTAGAAAATAATTTTTGTGGCTGGGAAATACCTTGCGTACCTGCAAATTCTTTGCACATGTGTTGCTTTCATCAGACTTTTGCAGTGAAGTGGGCAGAGGGCCATTAGGGACCGGGGTGGGGTGGGTGGTGTTAACTGTCAAATTCTACAGGCCAAAGAATTCATCAAAGCCAAAGCTGGCCATCAAAGAAATTCTTTAAATTACTCTCCCTTTGTTGTGACTTTTCCAAGGAGAGTGGGTTCTGGATAAGCTCCAGGGTTTCTTAAGTGATGTCTTTGTAAGTTCAAAGTTCAAAGCAACATTGCTCCACCAAACCACCTGAAGGTAAATGGCGCTATACCTTGCTTTGTTTCTAGGAGCAGCATCAGTGCGTGTCCAGGAAAACCTACGAGACTCAAGGCGGCTGTAAGCTGCGCGTAGTGCACTCTGGGAATTACACCGTGAAAATCCGCGCCACATCGCTGGCAGGCAACGGCTCTTGGACAGAACCCACATATTTCTATGTTCCGGACAGTAAGTCATTGCCAGCCAGGTCATATTGTCTGGTCTTAATCATTGTTCACAATCAGCTGAGCAGATTTCCTCTGAAAGTTTTGCAAGCGTAAACATGTGAAAACTCAGTATTGTACAAAATATTGTAGATGTGGAGGTGCCTCGCTTGACCTGTGGATGTAGGAGGAGAGGAGTAGAATGGCTGGCTCACTGCTGTATGTCTTTCAGGGACGGACCATATCGGTATTAAAATTGTGATCGGCCCGGTCATTTGCATCATCCTGCTCCTGATTGTGGCAGGCGGTGTGTTCATGGTGTTCAAGAAGAAGTAAGTTGTGTCCTACTCCTCCCTTTCCTCCTCCCCCTCCCTCTTACATACACAGAGCCAACTGTCGATCGCTGACTTTGAACCGCACAAAATATTTTTCTTTCTAGAGCAGAATAAAATGATTGGGTCACATTAGCGACTCACTGCTAGCGTATGACAGCTCCACCCATTTTTGGTTTTGCGAAGCCTCATTCTGGCATTGTTAATTTGCGAGCATCCTATGCAAAACTGCAGCTGTTCCTGACTGGTCTGAACTCCTTTACTCTCGTAGACAAACCGAGGGGCCCACTGGACCGCTGTACGCCTCCTCGAACCCGGAGTATCTCAGTGCCAACGACGGTAAGGCCACCTATACGCTTTCTTTTGGACTCTCTGTTTTTGAGTTTAGCTGTTTGCGCCCCTTGAGCCGGGCTCGTTTTTCGCGCTCTCACCGCTGCGATTTGTGCGTGCAGTGTACGTCCCGGACGACTGGGAGGTGGCCCGCGACAAGATCACGGTGATGCGGGAACTGGGCCAGGGCTCGTTCGGAATGGTGTACGAGGGCATCGCCAAGGACATTGTGAAGGGCGAGCCCGAGACGCGCGTGGCGGTGAAGACGGTCAACGAGTCGGCCAGCCTGCGGGAGAGAATAGAGTTCCTCAACGAGGCCTCTGTGATGAAGGCCTTCAGCTGTCATCACGTGGTAAGAAGCAACGCTGAAGTCCCCCTTTTAAAATAAGAGCCTCGCGGGTTTCAACTGCCGCTAGGCTCCTTTCCGTATTCCACTGGCCGCAGTACAGCCTTGGTAACCTTGCTAGCCTTTATGTAATCCCTCAATGGATTCTTTGGGATGATAACACCAGGGTTGGGTTTAGTTCCATTTCAGTTCAGTCAATTTGTGAACATGGATTTTTAAAAATTAATTAATTAAATTTAGATTCATTTCCTGAAGTGGCAGAGCTGAAATTGAATTGACCCCGGTGCTGATTGACACGGCCTCCGCAGAACAGAGCACAGCTGGACCGTGCGGTGGACTTGAGGGAGCTTTGCTCACTTGACCTCCCTTGTTTCCGTGTAGGTGCGGCTCCTGGGCGTGGTGTCGAAGGGCCAGCCCACATTGGTGGTGATGGAGCTTATGACCCACGGAGACCTGAAGAGCTACCTACGCTGCCTGCGGCCCGACTCTGAGGTAAGGCGTCCTGAGGCCGAGTGAGTGACTCCCGTGTCGAAACGCCTCTGGCCACACAGTACTCACCGCGTAACGCCATCTCTCTCCCTCGGTCCATCCGTGCAGAACAACCCTGGCCGCCCTCCGCCCACCCTGAAGGAGATGATCCAGATGGCTGCGGAAATCGCCGATGGCATGGCCTACCTCAACGCCAAGAAGTTTGTCCACAGGGACCTGGCTGCCCGGAACTGCATGGTTGCTGAGGATTACACCGTGAAAATCGGAGGTAATGCCCAACCCCCCCCCCCCCTCCAGAAATGTGTGGGCAGGGACGTATAGCCTACCTACCAGATTCAACAAGCCAGTCCTTTTCTCTAAGGGATTATGCATGGTGTCAAGGGCACTCAGGAACCGATGAGGCTGTGTGTGAAGTGAGGTTAATGGATGATCCATAAAAGGATCAACGACAGCATGTTTTGCCCGACTCGGCCAGGCCTGATCTCTAATGAGCGCTAATGTGTGTTTTCTTGCGGCAGACTTCGGCATGACGAGGGACATCTACGAGACGGATTACTACCGGAAAGGCGGGAAGGGTCTGCTGCCTGTCAGATGGATGGCCCCAGAGTCTCTGAAAGACGGAGTCTTTACCGCTCACCTCCGACTGCTGGTGAGACTCTCCCTGACACCCCCACTGCAAACCCCTCCCACTACAACTCCTCCCACTGCAAACCCCTCCCACTACAACTCCTCCCACTGCAAGCCCCTCCCACTACAACTCCTCCCACTGCAAACCCCTCCCACTACAACTCCTCCCACACTCGCGCTCCCACTACAGCTCCTCCCACTACAGCTCCTTGCACACTCGCGCTCCCACTACAGCTCCTCCCACTACAGCTCCTTGCACACTCACGCTCCCACTACAACCCCTCCCACGTTTGCAGGTGTATACGTCTATATATTTCTGTCCACCATCTATTTATTTTATTTTACGCAATTACTTATTGGTTCCATTTTTTGTGTAAGGAATATGTACTGTAATTGGTCTGTGCCTACACAGATTCTAGAGCAGCGTGTAGTGCTGGCTTGCTGTTTGTCCTCCGTTTTGATTGGCTGTTTGTCTTTCAGGTCGTTTGGGGTGGTTTTGTGGGAGATCAGCACGCTCGCAGAGCAGCCTTACCAAGGATTGTCCAACGAGCAGGTCCTCAAGTTCGTCATGGACGGGGGATACTTGGACCGGCCGGACAACTGTGCCGAGAGGATGTAAGCACAGGAACATCCATTATAGCTCTGGCCTTAAACAGTCAAACTCTCTGTCAGTTATCATTTTGAGATGATGTTGTGCTGTTGTCCTACATGTTGTCACTAGGGCAGTACACACCAGACATGATAACATTAAAGAGTAATACTGTTGAAATAATAATGTTCTTCTCTGGACATAACATTGAGAATTATCACGTGACGGGGCTGAGGCACTTTTCCAGTCAGAATCCAGCGTTGTAGCCGAGTCGAGTTTTGGGAGTGACACTGTCTTGGGGGGTGGGGTCCCTACTCTCGTCCCCAGGCACAGCCTGATGCAGATGTGCTGGCAGTACAACCCCAAGATGAGGCCCACCTTCCACGAGATCATCGAGATGATGAAGGACGACCTGCACCCCAGCTTCCAGGAGATGTCCTTCTTCTACAGCGAGGAGAACAAGCCCCCCGAGACGGAGGACTTCGACATGGACCTGGAGAACATGGAGAGCATTCCCCTGGACCCCTCGTCGTCCTCCCATAGAGAGGCCTGCCTGGTGAGGGACAATGGGCCGTCCATGGGCCTGCGGGGAAACTACGAAGAACACGTGCCCTACACGCACATGAACGGCGGCAAGAAAAACGGCCGAATCCTATCCTTGCCCAGATCCAGCCCTTCCTAACATTTCCTCCTCCTCCTCTTCTCCTCCCCCCCCCCCCCCCCCCCGTTTTGTAATTATTATTTTATTTTATTATCGTTCTCGCAGAGGCCCTTCAACAACAGATCTCAGGACTTTTTTTTTTTTATTCTTTTTTTTCCTCCTTCTTCTCTTCTTCTTCTTCCTCTTCTCCTTCACAGCTGCCACAGCGCGATGACACGGGATGCAAGACTTTTTGTATTCGTTTAAAAAAAAGAGGGGAAAAAAACAAAAAAAAAACATTTTGTAGTGTCATCCAGATCATCCACTTCTCCTCTATTTTATTTTTTTAACAATTGCCAAGTTTCCAAGACTGGTCAATGGAGATAAAAAGACAAAAAAAAAACTGTGAACACAAATCCTCGACAACCAGAAGGCTGCTTACCCTCCACCTCTTCAGACTGTCTCATCTCTCCCCTATGACGTGTTTGTCTGTGTTTTTAAATTACTTTTTTTCGGAGAAAGTGGCCTTTTTTATCTGTGGCCTATAAACAAAGAGAAGTGTCTATAAAATGCTTGTGTTCATTTCCTCTGAACAATGAAATAACCGTTTGGAACAGTGGGATGGCATGAACTCTCTCTTAGTACAAATGTCTATATCGAGGAAACTTTTTTTTTTTTTCTTTTTTTTTTTTTCTGCAGAATTCCAAACTTCGTACATATTCAGTAGATGTTTGGTTATTAGTTTTAATTTATTTGCGTTATTTTCATTTTTTTTCCTTTCTTTCAGTTATATGTCTGTGTTCTCACATCACGGCTGAAGGATATTTAAACAGTTTTTTTTTTTAAATTGGACAAAAGAGTTCCTCAGATTGACCAATAGCTGCTGCTTTGATATATATTTTAGTGGGTATAGAATATTGCATATATATACATATATATGTATGTATATGTATATCAAATATGGTTTTGTACATAGCTGATATTTGTAATGTTTTCTTCAGAGGCTTTGCTGGTTATAGAGATGTTTTTGCATTTCTGTCATTTATCTTTTATTTTTCTAACCCAAAAATCACACTAATTCACCTTAAAACCTCTCTTTTGTGTGCCCTCTGTACTGTCCGAACTTGAGATGTGTTCTGGGCACGTGTAGCCTGAAATGTCAGCCAAAATTTTAAGACCAAATAAAATCGCAGTATAAACACACAAGCACGGTGAGCTATATTCATCAAGAGTGGGCGGAGTGTTTTAAGAATGATTTCGCTTAACCAGGCGCATTGCGAATCGTGGCGATTTGCAGACGAGAGGTGGTTTCACTTCATCAAAGCACACCTACAAAATCTTTATTTTTTCGACATCACGATTTTGTTTGGTCTTAGAGAGTTTGGACGATGCGTTTAACTGCCACGTGTTGTCTTGTTTGTAGGGCGTTGTAATGGAGGCTGTCGTTCGTTTTAGCGGTGGAGGACTCTGTTAGGCTGAGCAGTTGTTTCGTAATGCCTGTGCTTGCTCTGGTGGTGGTCTTTGTAGGATTGGGGCAGGGGGGGCGCACACGTGCGCAGTATAGACCTGAGAACAAGCCCGCTGCTCGTGTGCCGTCCTCGAGGTGTCCTGTCCTCGTTGAGGATCGGTCCTGCCGAATTCAGCGTGGCTTTAGGGGCGTTTCCTCGCGTGCACAAAAAAGAGCTGTCTCAACCGGAACACTCCTTTTTACCAAGGAGATTTGATCACATCCACCCAAATTCAAGGGGGTGTACATGAAGGGGAATGTTTTGGTATTGCTTGCTGGCAGAGGAACGTGGGGTTTAGATCGGGGTATCCCCACGTTGTACAGTAGCTTTTGCATGGTCTTGTAAGCCCCCCCCCCCCCCATGTTAGTTCCGGTTCACCTCAACTTGTCACAGTGAGGGCTTTGTGGCGTGTGGTTACAGCGTAGAGCTCGCTCCGACCCAGGACACTCTGTGAGAGAGACTCTTTCTTGGAGGTCTAAGAGTCCAGTACTGTCCTGGTCATCCTTCTCACGCCTCATCGCCTGTTATTCTGGCTGCCTTTGGCCCTGGGAGAAGAGAGGATGGGATCCTTAATCAGTTCATTTTCCTGTTGTCAGAAACCATTTCTCACTCCTCACACCTCAACACAAACTTCCACTGAAGAAAGTCTGAAAGAAAATCTCCTACCTCGTTCAGACACCGGTTCTATACAGCCTAATTATTTTTTGCCATTGAAGGCCCGAATGCATCAGTTGTTTCGGCCCTGTTTGTACTTTTGGTGTAACCAAAAGTTACAAAGCAGTAACACCCGATACCTTTGCCAGTGAGACGTTTGTCTCTCTCTCTCTCTCTGTCTTGATATGCCGTGCTGCCATCTATCCTGTCCAGATTCTGTGAGGCTCAGCTCATGGTTCTGGTGCTCTCAGACAAGCAAAGGTAGTCCTTTCAGCTTCAAAACTCCGCTCCAACGGCAGGCTCTCGACTGCCTTCCCTCGCAATTTAAAAAAGAGGCTTTGTGCTGATGGTTCTGCTTTTAAGTGAGATGTAAATCCACACTTAAAGAGAATGACTCTGGCATGGGAAATCTGCCCGGGTGTTGATGTTCCATACACGTACAAAAAACATTCCTGTGAGCTTTTACCAAGATATATTCAATGCATCCACGTGATGTATTATTCGCAAAAAAACTGCACATGTAAAACCTCATTTACAGAATACTGTAAACGCAAGCTGTGCTGATTTAACAAGTTGCTGTAATCTGAAGGAAAAATTAAGCCTATGCAATATTTCCATTGAAAAGCACAGGCGGTCCTGGGGTGAAATGCATGCGTTGTAATCACACGTTTCGTCCTGGAGGCAGGATCGGGCCTTCTCAAGCCCCAGCTTGAATAAGGGACAGTCTCGGAGGGAAGTGCACGGGAGAAAAGGGGAAGTGGTGTAATTTTTTCTTTCCGTCTAAAGCAGTGAGCCACATCAGTGCAGCTCTGCATGCGTTGTGCAAACCTTGTTTCTTAGTTTCCTCTCCGGTCTCTAAATGGCCCACGCATTGAAACCGCTGACGGATGCAGCTGCGCTCGCGCGCGTGCACTCGCATGCTCTTGCGAGCGCAAGATAGGTGCGCATGTACACGCAAATGAGTTGTGGAATACGCAGTGTGAACCTTGCCCTTCCGTATACCAGCTCTCTTTTACAACCGCGAAACCTGGCCTGACCTTCCCTCGCTCTCTCCGGGGTGCGAGTGATTACCTCTCGAGTTGATTGGCGAACTATTCAAACTCGTATTGCAAATTTGAAGATGAACACGCCCCTTTGTCGGCAGCGGTACACCTTGCCTCGGTCGGCGCACATACTCGGCCGATCTCGCGTTCAAACGTGCGTATTCCATTGCCGCGGCTAACCTCAGACTGAGCGCCAGTCTAGCGCGGGGGTATTGATGACAGAAGACATTTTGAAATGCATATCGTTGATTCTCAGCACAAGGAGGTTGTTTCGGTTCTGTTCGGTGTATGGGTCGGACGTGTGAGACCGGCCCGCTCGCAGGCCCAGTTCACGTCGTTCCCGGTACTGCTTTCATAACCAGACTGATGAGACGGACTCGGCTTCGTCGGCGGTGCAGTTCTACAGACCTACAGCGTCGCTGCTCTCTTGTTTTTGTCCCTTTCTCTCGTTGTTTTCTATGTAAATACTGTAAAGAATTCATCTTATGTGGTGCCTAGGTCTCTTTTTTTCTTTTAAAGATCAGAAAAATGTACTCTAAAGGAATACCCTCACAGTTCTAAGTACACTACAGAAGCAGAAAAATGTCAAAAATATATATATTTGAAAATACAAAAAAAAATAATAATTCACAATTTTGTAATTCAAAGGATTATCTTATATTTGGAAAGACAGATATTAATATTTTTATTTATTTTAATATGATATTAATTGTACAAAACCCAATTAGCATTTATTAAAATGTTTTTTAATAAAGTCAGTAGGTTTGGTAAAAAAAATAATTAAAAGGAGTTGAGCTACAGGTGAAAAGGAGGGAGGTGGAGCGATTTTTTTTTGTGTATGTGTGTGTGTGTGTGTGTGTGTGTGTGTGTGTGTGTGTGTGTGTTGGTTGGTTGGTTGGTTTGTTTGTTTGTTTGGGCACAGTCTACCTCATTGTGTTGTGAAATTTCACTAAGAGCCCGGTGTGTCTCTGGACATCTCGCAGTATTCCAGTCCTGGTCTTTTGTCAGTACAGAGAGGTCAGGGAGTCCAGCGCTTGTCCTGTCAATCTAGACACTGATATCATCGCCTTCCAGCCAAGTCCAAATTCCTCTCACCAAGACCTCAAGAATGTTCATCTGTCTGGAGACAGAACACAACTTCTTCTGTCTAAAAAAGGAAAAGAGAATGCATTGATTTTCCCCCACAAACAGGCTAAGAATTACAACCCTTTTTAAATCTGTCGTCGTACCGTGTTACAGCTGTAAAAAGTGCAAACTTTCTTTGAGAAAATCATATTGCATAGATTGCAATCTGTTGCATTCAGTATTTAATCTTGTTCAAAGTCTGTTTTTATACAGGCAACACTAAGATTTTTACACCATAATCTGATTTATATAATGTTGATTTATGGTAATTGGCGATTGATTTTGCATTTGTTAGTTAAAACATTTACATTACAATCCTGACAAGTACTGTAAAACTGCGCCATAATTTAGTGTGAAGAAAGCTATAAAAACTAGGGGAACTGGCCATAGAATGAAAAGGATATAATCTGTTAAAAACGGATGTCCGTTTGTGGCGGTGTTGAGGTGCTGGTCTCGGTGTCTAGTTGACATCACTTGATGTTGTTTTATATTGTGCACTGCTCCTGTTCTAATCGGTCACCTGTTCTCCTCCGCAAACATACTCGCCGTCATGCAGCCATCCTGTGAGGTGAGATTTGTATTTTACGAAGAGCACATAGAGCTCCTTTTTGGATTAGCTGTTTCAGTTACTACGCAGATCCCGCTTAAAGCCTGGTTATGGCTTCTAATCTTGCCTTTTTCCCCGGCAGGCTCTGCCTCAGTCCACAGGTAGAAAAGTGTGTTGTAGCGAGAAAAGAAAATGTCTGTCGGTCGTTTCGACGTGTTGTAGAAAGTTTACTGAAAGACGCGTGCGTGCAAAAGGGGGGGGGGGGTAAAAAACCCTTGACTAATTTTGTGGAGAAACAGCTAAAGCTGGGTGAGGAGCAGACTGTTTTGGGAAACTGTGACACAAAGGGCCCTCTATCACCGGTTAATTCTGGGCTAACCTGATGTGCATCTGCATCTCTGCATTGTCTTGGAGCAGGAACTTACACCTCTGTCAACAAGTCTTTAGAATTTGTCTCTTTTGACCAACACTGACCCCAACCCCCCCAATCACCTTTCCAAGCTGCAGAGCCGGCCTGATAAACATGTCTGTTCCCCCTGCTTGTAAATATTTGTGTCGAATACTTAAAAAGAGATGTGTTCTGTGAAAATACTGAAATATGATAATTTGCTTTTTCTCTTGATGGAAGGGCTAGGAGAGTCCTGTGTCCATAAAGCGTATCCCATCATCCCATCATTAGTGGCGTGTGAGAGACGCAGCTAGTATGTACATAGCTTAGGCCACACCCTCTCACGAGCTCGTTGTAAATAATGGCGTTTTGAAGCTTCCACGAACCTCCACAATCACCAGCTAAGTGTCACGATGACCTCAGAAAATGGCAAGCTCCAACACTGCAGTACCCTTTTAAATCTCCTGTAGTGACTCACCTGCTCAAGCATTCGATATAAAAACTATCCCCATAAAGGTGGTCAAAAATAAACTGAAATCTCAGTCTCAAGATGGGGCCTTTGATGTGTGGTCCAAAAAACTATCATTGTTAATTTGTTTTTATTTGTCATTTGTTTTAATATTGTGCTTTTATTTTCCTTTTTTTTTAACTTTTTTTTTTTACTGTGAATAACAAGAATCACCGGATAGCAATGCCTAGGTTGGAGGATATGAACACTGCATGTCTCCCTAAGTAAAGTCTGAAAACTGAATATTTCCAAAGAGATTTGTAGTAGGACAATCTTGTGTGCCATAAAAAAATGAGAATAAAGAAAAATTGATGTTGTGATTGAAAATTGCTCAGGGAGGCATGTTCTGGGAGGGGCTGAGAGGCCAACCTGGCAAAGTCCCAAGTTTTAGGGCGAAAGTTACCCTCCAAATTTCCCCCTTCCCTTCAAATGATTTTATATGATCAGCTTGCCCATTGTTAGCGTTGCTATGATTTGAGGCCTGCTGGGAAATGGCGCAGCAGAGCAGACGTGTGCGTGCAGCCAGGGCAGTGACCCACAATGCCTTGCACCGTTTCCCATGCCCGTCACAACCACACACACACCGCACTTAAATCCCCAGGATTGGATAGTCTTCAAAACCTTCCTCTGGAAAATATAATAAAGCCGCTTTGTCAAAGGAAATACTGGAGTATTACCATGTTGTGCTTTTTAAGACAGAAGAGAGACATCTTTATTTGTACGTACAGAAAAAGGCCAATTTTAGGTTAGCACATCTTTCTGCTTGGCTCAATATTACTGTATTTGGATATGTGAATGATTTTTTCAAGGTAAAAAAAAAACGCTGAACTTGTCTCTACTTGGCTAAGCCTGGCTTGCTTTGTGCATGAATTGAACCATTATAAACTGCTAATTGTACACTTGTCATGGCTGAGACTCCTCAGAGTGACGTTATTTAGAGTACCCCCCCCCCCCCCCCCCCCCCCCAGCCTATACAGCACAAGTCTTAATTCACAAGATTAGCAACATTTAATTACAGGACATACCATCGGATGCATATTATACTGCATTTTCCAATGTAAATGGCAGCGATTTCCCCCAAAACAAAAAGCACTTACGTTTGGAAACCCTGGGCTTGTTTGAACTCTTTAACGTCCTGATGCCGGTTTGACAGAGCAAGTTAGAAACGCAACGCAGGTTGAGATCAAGGCATTATATGTATTGTATTGTTTTTAAAGTAAGGAAGAAAAAAGTATTACATTTAGAGATGTTAATTTCTATTTTTTTAGCCAAAATAGGGAGGGCAAATACAATGACTTTTCTGACTGTAAACTTTTACTACTCTTGTACATTATTAAATTTAACATTTAAATTTGTTATCAATGTATATAACTTTTACTAAATAAACCAAGATTGATGTCCTTTGCTCATGACACTACCCCACTTAGAAAAGAGCATAAAAAGACTCATTGGATGTGTAGCCTGACCTTTATCTGACTATTTTTCACCATCTTTCCCCCACAGCCTGGTTTGTGAACCAGCTTATTCATGAGTTTGCTGTCCAAGAGTAAAAGCAAAATACAATGCAAATCTGTATTCCCCTGTAAAGTTTGCATATCCCCTACTCTACTAAGTACTGAGAAATTATTGCTCAGCCTTTTAATGGCCTTCATTAAGTGACATAATGTACTGTTTATGTTTGCTTTTAAACGTGGAAAACTGGAAAAGACCACTGCGCTCCGGGAAGGGAAATGCAAATTGAGCATTAATCGAATGAAATATTTATGCGAGAATAAGATGCAGTCCCAGTGTAATGTGGAGGCGGTCTTAGTGACCGTTTTACATGGAGCCCCAATGAAGTAAACACGCAGTACGTGTACGCATTACCAATCTGTAAAGTGCAGCTTGTCAGTAATTTTATGAAATGTGTGCGATTGTAAAAGGTATGCCGAGACACCACTTTTAAAGCATTTTTTTTTGGTCAAACCGTTCACCTGAATTAACGGTGGAATGTTATTGGCAGTGGCAGTGTCTTCATGTTTCTGCGTTATACGTTTAGTCAATGTTGCTGAAATGTTAAACGGTGTGACTGCAGGCGGGCGCTCGGACGTGAACGAAAGAGTGGCGGCGGGGTCTCGGTGGTCTGCTCCAGTTTGCACGGCAACAACTAATGTCTTTTGCCCCCCGTGCGTCTCTTTATACATGGAGTTCTGTACTGTCATTGGTTAAATCTTGCCATAGTTTATTTGTGTTCTATAATTGCTGCTTCCTTTCTCTCTGTGCACATGGATAGTCCCAGAATGCTGTGTGTAGTGTCGCAGGATACCTCTTCATTTAATGTATGTCATATATTGTATAAGATATATTGATATACTATTTACACATCATATATACCTTGTTTCTCATATATACATATACACATATATACATTGACGTGTAAATGTGTATATGGATTGCCCACACACAAACACAAGCATCCCCACACTGGATCAAGATGTGCTATTATCCATGTGTATATCCTATATATCATATTAACAGTCGCCTACATGGACGCACACACACACACAACACACATAATGTACAGGATCAAAATGTGCCATGATTAAATACCGCTTGACGATTTATTTTTTCTATGTTTTCAAGTAGAGCCAAGCAGTGACATGTACAGAAAATGTTGGAATGATATGAAAATAAATCTTGCTGTGTGTAAATTATTCAACAATTAACTGTTTATATTAAAATTATGAATAAAATTATTGCAGAGTATGTTTCTTGTGGTGCTGCTTCCACCCTGCCAGTGAGTCCCAAAGCAGAATATGGGGCCCATGTGACATTCCAAGGGTACAAACTCCTTTAGGTTGAGCTCATGACATCTTATTTTAGTGTGTGTAATGGGCTCAAAGGGGGTGCTGTTGGGTGGGGGTGGGTCTTGTCAAGCGCTTAGTCTTGTCAACATAAGCAAACGGGTGGAAAAAGCACAACTGCACAAACATGCAATGTTTTGCTGAAACCACAAGAGGGCGCTGCTGTTAACACTTAGATCCCTGGCAAAGCAGTGAGGCTTTTCACATTAGCATTTGATCTGGGAGTTCAACAGTCAAACCAAAACCTCTATGCACGGCTCATGCTTTTGCAGAGCCATCTCATCCTTTGGTCTTTGTCACATTGCAGTTTTTGCTGCAACTCGATTGAAATATTCTCATGTTAAAAGTGCTACGGTTGTGCTATAGCATGCCACACCAAATGTTTTCTTTCAGTAGGTTGAAATTGCGAGACGGCTGTGATGTGTCAACAGAGCTGTTTTTCTCAGCTGTAACTTGTGAAATGATCACCTCAGATAAGTGAGCTGATAGCACGTTCTCGGGGTTGTGGTTGCTGTTCTAAAGTACAACGTAGGCCATTTCTTCTTCCTTTGAAAGGGGAACACAACTGCAAACAGGGTGGTTCCACAGCCATTTAAAATTAAGGCTATTGCATGCGATACATTGGAGAAGTCTTCATTTTTTCCATAAAATACTTTTCCATGGATTCCTGAGTATGGGCATTCTACTGTGCCAGCCAAATTCTCTTTATACTGGCAGACCCTTTAACCAGCAGCCTCCTCCCCTACTCTGCCCAGAGCATGACCTTGTCCATCTCTGCACTGCCAGTTTTAAAGATCCTGTACAATTAAAACCACCATTTTTGATATTTATATCATACAGTATATAAAGAACCAATTAAAACAAATGATACGATAGTAAACCTTTTTTTAAACAGTTGAGCTTTTAGATGACTCCTTTATCCCGAAAGCAATAAAGTTCTTATGCTGCCAACTACTGGTGGATTTTGTATTGGTCTTCTGGAGTTGCTATTGCAGCAATATTTAAGGTGAGTTTTAACAAATCAGAACACCCGTTTAATGAATGCTATTCAAAAGTAAAATTGAAGTGAATATCCAGTACGCAACGCACACGTGTGCAACCTCCACCTCCCATGTTTAGTGCTGCACTTGACATTGAAAAGAAAATGTATTTTCCTGTTATAAATTTAGAAAAATTAAGTATAAATCTTTATTTTGTGGCTTAATGGACAAATGAATGTAAGATGGTAAGTGATTGCACAGGGTCTGCTGCCACAGGTTACTCTTCTGACCGTGGATCCATGGACGTTACTCCTGGTCATTTGGAGCGAACTGGGCAGAGACCGCCCTGTGCTCTTGGAGCTGACGTCCCCGGAGATAGGCGAATGTGCGGGCGACTGGGTGTGGACGTGTGTGAGGGCCTCGGTATCAGGCTGCCCTCTCAGCGAACCTTTCACACCTTTCTGCCCACACGGCTAGCCCTCATGCGCCGCACACTCTCCTGGCAGTTTGAGCCGCTCAACTGATATCAGTGGCTGTCAGTGACGTCCAATCAGCTGCTTCCATGTCTGTCCACACCAGGAATACTCAAATCTGGCCCTTGGGGCCAGTAGAACTGCTGGTTTTCACTCCTTCCCTCTAATCAGGGACAGATTTAAACCTGACGCCCCAGGTGAGTGTAATCTCTGGCCAATCAGTGATATCATTGGACTATGGACTATCGGGCAGAAAAGAAAACCAGCCGTACAAACTGACATTGAGAGCCAGATTTGAGTACCCCTTGTATACACTGTAGCGGGCTCCCTCCGCTTAATATGATCACATAGCCTGGTGGTAGGCTCCCATTGGCTTCCTACATTCCCTTGGAAGCAGTCTGGATCTTGTATCATGTGACTAGTCCCAAAGACCATGGTCTGCACTGGTTGTCACTGGTGTCAGTGGTCGGCCAAGATGTGTTATGAAGAACCAGCCCCACCCTCTTCCACTTCACCCATTCCAAGTTGGTTTCTCTTTGACTAAACCCACTTTTTCAGCATCTTCCTGTTTTCCTCTCTCGGCTTCTCGTCTTCACCTTGCAAAGTAATGTTTGTGGTACGTCTCATGACTCACATAAACCAGCTAAGGTTCCATTATTTCATCTGTGTCTCTTGATCTAGGATCTTGTGACTGGAGGGAAAACACAGAGTGATGTGGCATTCTGTATCTCCTGTCCTTTCCATCTGCAAAAAAGATCACTCCACTAAGACTACGCTCCTCTCTATCACTGAAGCAATGCGGTCAGTTAAAGCATCTTCTCTCTCTTCTCTTAGTCCTACTGGCCTTTCTGCAGCTTTTGGCACCATAGACCACCAGCTCTTCCTCTCCACCCTGACTACACTGCAGCTCGGGCACTGCTCTAAAGTGGTTGAATCCTACATATCTGGGTGTTCCTTTAGGGTCTTGTGCCTATGGCCTTCCTGTGGGGGTCCCCAAGGATCCATACTTGGCTCTCTCCTCTTTTCCCTTTACATGCAATGTCTTGGGTCTTTCATCTCCTCAGCATTTCTCATGCCACTTTGATGCTGATGATACTCAACTTTTCCTCCCCTTTCCTCCATCCGACACACGGGTCTCATAGTGCATCTCAGCTTGCCCGAATGACATTTCCTGCTGAATGGCAGCCCATCACCCAAAGCTCAACCTAGCTAAAAAGGAAGTGCTTGTAGTTCCCTTCAGTTCTGCACCACAGCAAGACCTCTACCTCAGTCTTCATGCGAAACCCCTGCAGCTAATACAGAATGCAGCCACACGACTTGTCTATAATCTTCCCAAGTATGCTCCACTCTTCAATGGCTGCCTGTTATTGCTTGCATCATTTAAAACTGGGGTACTCTAGTCTACAGGGCAGCTAATGGGACAACTCCGCCATACTTCCAATCTATCTTCAGACCCTACACCCCCCCCGGCCAGATCTCTCCACTCCGCAACCTTGAGATGGCTGGCTACCTCCTCCCAGTCACAATTCCTTGTGTACTGGCCCCCCAATGGTGGAACAAATGTACCACAGTGGTCAGAACAGGACGATCATTGTCATCTTCAGGCGCAAACTGAAGACCCACCTCTTCAGATTGCATGTTACATATACACTTGTTAGTCTGGGAATGTTGTTAACCAGGCCTGGCATTATTACTCATATAACTTATTCCTCATATAACTTATTCCTCATATAACTTATTCCTCATATGTTCTCCTACATAGTGAAGCCCCTGCTAAATTAAAATAATGTAATGTAAAGTTCATTCTTCCATCTCTATTATTAAGGCCAGTCACCTGAAAGATAATTTGGTAACCTTTTATGATGATCAATTTAAAATAGCCCAAATCATCTGTAGAATGATCCAATTTTTTTCACGGAACAGAGGTATCAAATTAAATAAGCTAACCACCTCATCAAAGAAGATTGCTTGCTGAATTAACACATCACATAGCTTGTTAACTGTGCAAGTCCTCGAGTGAAGTGGCATACAAGAAAAGGCTGAGTACAGGCTATCGCCTAAATCGCAGAATTTTACAGGGCCTTGCCTTTTATCTCTTCTGAAGGGAGCTCGAGCTCATCTCTGTAACTAATTGCAATACAAGGGTTACTGTCAAATCGACGTCGCATAGCGCCACAGTGGAGAGGTTAGTCACTCGTCCTGGGTTGGTCCACCAGTGTATCCATGTGTTGAGCTGCATGGCCCTGTAGAAGACTAATTCAAAGTGACAGCTCTTAACAAATTAAAGAGGCAGGTGATAGCTGAAGAAATAATAACACAGGGGAATCTTAAAATTGATGGCGATAAATCAACATTTGATACTTTAAAACAACACTGCTGTTCCTTCAGTTGTTTTCTAAGTGCATGTGTGTTAGCATCATTCTTGTTAGTTAACACATTTCGCAGAAGTTGAAAAGAGGAAGCCGTGACAGGATACTGTGTAAAATTTGCGGTTGTTTTGCACCCTGCCCCATTCTTCTTGCGAGTGCTAATTGAACGATGTGCTCCCGTCGTCCGGACAGTTTGAAACGGTTGGAGTGAGAAATCAGTGTGCAACACAGCGAGATTCCAGATAATGTTCTGAAAATATTGTTCGAGAACTTCAGCTGGTAAGTTTGCCTGTTTTTGCGTGGGTCATTAATGATCTACGCGCCCGTTTCATTTGCGTTTTACGTTTAGCCTACTATTTCATAATTTGCCTCGGCATTTCACATTTAATTAGACTAATCTGTGGTTTTGTGCGAGCATGTGTAATTTGGGCTTTGCTAATAAATATAGCGTTGGACTTATCCCATAGTAACACAAAAATAATTACGCACAGCAGTTGTTAACCCATGTGATCCTGCATTGAGTCTATAAGTGCATTGATTTTTATGTTGTGAGAAATTTAGTTCTTGTTTTTACAATCTTATCCTATCGGCTCCAAACTCTTATCGCATAGCAATCAAACGGATGCAAGTAACCGACGAATGACTGACCTACATAATGCTTTCACCTCTTCCTGCGAGCATAGTAGTCTATATTTCCTTTACCCTACTTGGCTTGAAGACAGTAAGCTATTTTTAAATGAAAGTTCTCAAGGTTTAATTAAAATTCCATTGCTTACTAGGTTCGGTACGTTTGCCTTCAGAAAACAAAGATCTATCATCAATATACTAGGCTACTCTTTATTGTGCTCTGATCCAGAAATCTGACGGTAATGGATTTCATTGTAATTCATGTGCTCTCATTCTGTTCTCATTCTCTTTTCTGCTTCATTTTCACACTGTCTGTCCTCGCTTATATATCTATAGGCCTATTCATCCTCATATTGTACGTACTCAGCATCTTCCTCCCTCTCTTCTACTCCTCCCTCATTTTCCTTTTCCCTCCCTTTCTCCATCAGAGAGTCCTCCCACTTTCTGTCGCTCCTTTTCGTGGTGTTTCTTCCACCTCTCATCCCTCCCTCTCCTTGCCGCTCCATTCAATTGCTCCCGCCCCTGGTCAGGAACCCCTGGTTTTGTATCATATGTTAGATAATCCCCAGCCCTTGATCCAGCTCTGGGCCTCTTGTTCTCCTCATTTGCTCGCAATACCAGTGAGATCACCGGCTAGCTCCCTGTATTTCCCATGGCGGACTCCCCCTTGAACCACTCCTGGCCCTCTTTTTCCAAACTATGGATGAAACGATGGTCTTTCAAAAGAGGTACAGACGTGCATGCCTTTCTGTCCTTCTCTTTCTATTGCATTTTTAAAGGGTATTCTTCTCCATACAGCTTTCCGATGATGACATATTTCCCCATAGTTCAAATCCAAAATGAGCAATTGTGCTTCTTTTAATAAAAAAAGATTTTCTCATTGAAAATACTGTATCAGTGGCTTTTTAAAGGTTTTAGTGCATAAATGTATTAACTCTGTGTGTATGCATAGGTTAGATATAATCTTTCGCGAGTGAAGAAATTGAACTTTAATGGTAAAAGTTTTGAAATATGGTGACAATGTGAACTAGGCTACATCAACAGTTGAGACACAACTTTGTGAAATTGCGGTTCACTGGCTGGTGTTACTGTGCAGTTACTGTGTCTATGGCCAGAGGGAAATAATCCCAGGGCAAGACACCCTGTATTGTGGCGACAATGTTGTTTGTCACGCCATCATTAAAAATGGTATCATTATACATACAGTCCCGGTGTAATATATGGAACACAAATACATTTTTGCAGTGGGTTCATTGGTCTAGTGTTTCTTTTTGCTAGGAGTTTGTCAGTATTTGTCCAAAAGGCTTTTTAAACACTTGAGATCATAGACATCTATAATCAAAGGACAGTTAGCATAAAATGGGTGGTTGTGATGTCGTTGCTTGTCAGTTATTTTCACGTGTGTCCTGAGCAGGCTCCTAAAAGAGAATCTTTTTATTTTTCTCCTGAACACACTGGACTCAACGAACAGGCTGTTAAACTGAAATCTGGACTCCAGCATTCAGGGCATGGTCAGTGTATGATTTGAATAAATAGTATGTCCGCTGAACAAAACACATCATTGTAACTTCAAACAGCCTGATATTGCTGCATGCTCCAAGAATTCACGTGTCACCCAAATGGCCTTTTTACTAAGATCATCGTCTTCCTCCCAGATAACCCTGTATTAATGTAGCTGCCCTTGTCATATTTCCTTTCTTTCAACCGTTTCATTTTGCCAGTGGAGCACTTGTACAAAAACGTTTGCTACATACCTGGAGAAAATCTACTGCACTGTAGGCCTATGTGTGTATTATTTTTCTCTCCACAAGAGTTTTCTTTGTTCCTTCAGTCAGGGTAAATGACCTCTATGTGCAATATGAAATATTATCATGCTTCAGGCCTAAATGTTTAACAGCCTTAGAGCTGTAGACTAGTGCAATATGCTGTAAAACCGCTACGATCATTCTCATATGCAGGGTTGCTCTGCACCAGTAGACAGAGGGGTGGTTTGTGAGCGTACCATCGTCTGAGGCATGTGGCGGAAAACGAAACCGGCTGGGTTGCTAAAGAGACCATGAGACATTGATCACTGGGTCTGGAAGTGTACTGAGTTTGGAAATAGAGCCATGCGACCTTCATCGAGCACACGGTTTGCGCCGCGCTTACCACGGTGCGCTGTGATGCCCCCAAGCCAATGCCTGCTGACTCCTCCCTCCCCTCCCCCCCCCCGCCTGTCTCTAAACAGTCTTGAGGTTTTGTGAGGTGCAAATAATAAATGATAAATAATTCCTTATATGGATTATTTTCCATAGTGAGTCCCCACCTGTTCCAGTTTCTCCCGCTGTTTCTCCTGTGGAGTAGTGCAGGCTGATAGCAGGGCTAATGCCCCGCATCTGCAGCCTTCCATCCCTGCGATGCATTGCCGATGCTCGTCATTCGGCTACGTGCTCGAACACTAGTGCATGGAGTGCTGGAAAGCAGGGTGGGTGGAGGTGGGTCGGTGACTAAGCTCAGTAGGGCCAAAAACTTTGGACATTGAGAAGGCGAGATGGGCTAAACGGTGACTAGTTGACTGCACCCCTCCATTTCATAACCCAGCCAGTAGTGTAGCAAAATGGCTCAGGAGTGTGACGACTAACCCTTAATAACATGATGGATACAGCGGCATCCTAATATCTTAATATTAATCAGTTTTCTTGGGATAAATCCTTCTTTGACATAATTTTAAACTCACGCTTCATTAGTGTGCATATAAGAATGGCAAAAGTACAGCCCTTTGGCATTATAAATGCCTTGGTCATGGTATTTGTTTTGCACCAATCATCGGTTGTGTTGTTGGTTTTGCGTGTGCTGAACGTTTTCGCACCGCTGAATGTTTTAGTAAATCAGGCCCTTAGTGGGGAAGGTTGGCTGATTGCAGTCAAGCTGAATGACTGAAGGAGGCCAGGAGGTTCACTGCAGCCACAGCAATGCAATATCAGATCTGTGAGGGTGGCCATAAAAGGATATCGCGGCATTTTGCGCATCAGCGGTGCACGGTAGTTTACATGCAGCGAGGGTCTCATTTGTAAGCAAACAAAGGCTCGGCCCCCCTTGGAAAATGGACGGTCGTTCCTGCAGTACGCGTGTGCTTTACGTTTCAAAGGCACAATACACATTTATTGTTTAGAGAAAAGCATCTTTGCCTGTGCTGTCAGATGTGAAAAATGTCTCCGTTGGTTTATATCTATTTGTGTGGCTAGTGCTCCTGGCTGTCCTCCATGCCGTCTGGTTTTCATCTCACCTGAGGTTTACCAAACGAAAATAATCCCTTTCCTCAACTGTGTAACTTTTTTCGTCAGGTATTAAATGTCTCTAATGTAACCGAGGCGCTCAGTTATTACCGTTTGTACATCTCTGACACAGAGCATGTGCGGCTGAAAGCTCTCTAAGTAATTATCTAATAGCCTGGTAAAATACCATCGAGCATTAAAAACTAGTTAACTCAAACAAAGTAAAACAATCGTTATTAAATGAAAGTCAATTTCGGGCAGAATCTTTTTTCTTGAAATTAGATCAGTTGCAATATATGGCAAGTCATTGCTGTTTAGTTGCAGGCTTTCAGTGCATGATTAAAGGCAGTAAGCAGATGGAATCACATTACTATGCAGCTGCAACGTGCCTAATGCGGGATCACTGGGGTTACCAATGGCGACGGCAGTTTACAGTGTCATGTGATCCTCACAATCTGTTTATGGATGTAAAGCAGCTTTATGGAAGGCGCGGATGGAGCACTTGCGGACAGCCAGCGCTCCACATGGGAGGACGAGCTTCCTGCCCAGCTTCCGCTTCCAATAACAAACCCCAAGAAAGAGAGTTTGCTTAAATAAACTGGAGTCTGAAGTTGCAGCAGAGTGTTTACGCTGTTGACTCATACACTCCTACTGAACATCTGTCTGTATGTCTGAGGGACAGTGATGTTATTCACCGATCTCTGTACCAGACCAAACTACAGAGAGAGGGAGTGATGACATTTCCACTGTAACAGTTAAAGTCTGTTTCGAATGCACCGATTGGCTGTCTTCTCGCAAGATGCCACCCTTGATGAGGCTGTAGAGACTGTGGCTGAGTACATCGAATTATGTTAGGATACAACTGTCTGTTCAGAAAAGTAAATATATTTGCAAACATCAACTGCTGGCTAACTAAGGAGCTAAAAGCAAAAACAGGCTTTTGTATCTGGCAATGAGTTAAACTCAAGATGTATTTAAGTGGGGCAGCTCATCCTGTTCAGGAATCGTCCTAGTGCATGGACGGACTGCACTGTCTGGTATCGAATCCGGATCGTGTCGGTGACTGCGGGCGGCGTCCTCACGGGGCGATGCACAACTGACTCTGGCATTGCCCAGGGGTGGAAGGGTTTCAGTCAGCCGCGATGACAGCGGCTCGTCGCACACCTGCGACCCCTCTGGTCGTTTGGGCGGGCGGACGTCTGGTGAGCTGCTGCTGAAGCGTCTTCCTCCGACTCATGTCTGCGTTGAGCTCTTCTCGCAAACCGCGGTGTTATAGGAAGTGATAACTGACATCACATGCTTCGTGGGAGAGCACGCACTTGTCTGCATTCTCCCGAATGGGTAATGGAGGTTGTGATGAGCATTGAGATGTGAGCGTGATTGGGCCTTCCAAACTGAGGAGAAAAATGGTGGAAGGCGATAAAAAATAAATGAGTTAATGAACTAATTTAAGGTACACTAAATAAAATAATTGAAGATGCAAAAACTGTTTATAAGGAAAAAGCTGAATCACTGTTCAAAGAGGGACAAATGTAGAGGGGGCTCTCCTCTCTGGGCTCTTATCCAACAAGACTGACCCCTGTCCATTGTCAAAGGTGTCCAATTTGCTGCAAATTTAAAAAGCTTTAATTGCAGGGTTGATGGACTCGGTATTTGTGCAGAAAGTGATGAATCCATGGAGGAGGAAATTATGTCATCAGCTCATGGGGAAGTTTAGCTTGCGTTATGTGTAACAGCTCTATAAAGTTGAAGTGAGGCCAGTGATCTACACAGTCTTAATAACTGCCTGTTGAAATACTGTCATAGGCAGCTCTCAGGTGACTTGCGTGCTCTTCAATCGCTCGCTAAAAGAGCATTCTTGTATGCTGTGCAAGTCCTTTTTCATACATCCAGCACCAAAGAAAAGCCGCCCCATGATTCCACATGACTTCCGACCTCTAGCTATAACATCTGTTATAAAGTACTTCTCACACATAACATGACATAACATAACTTAATGACGCCATTCAGCCCAACGATGCTCGTCATCTTCCTACCACTAAAGGGTACCTAGCGCTCTCCTACAAACAAGATACACAGTAAAATGTCTAGTGTTAATTCAACAGTGTACATATGAGCCTGATCTGGCCAGAGTAGGTTCATATGTACACTGCTAGAGTTGAATCAGCACTGTTAGAGTTGAATTAACACTGGACATTTTGCTGTGAATTTACTGTGTAGTATCCAGCACCATATCAAGCCTGGTCTTGAAAACACTCAGGGTTTCTGCCTCTACTACATGGCCTGGCAAGCTATTCCACACAGTGACGACTCTCTGTGTGAAGAAGTACTTCCTAATGTCTGCGGAATTTACCTTTTGCTAATTTCCATCTATGCCCCCTCGTTCTACTAACAAAACTCAACCTGAAGAATCTCCTGTAGTTCACTTTATCAATCCCTTTTATGAATTAAAAAGCCTTTATCAAGTCACCCCTAAGTCTCCATTTACTAAGCTTAAAGAGATTAAGTCTCTCCTCATAACTTTCATACCAGGAACCAACTTAGTTGCCCTTCTTTGGACTTTTTTTTTTCCAGAGCCTCTATATCTAATATAATACGGTGCCCAGAACTGCACACAGTGTGGTTTGACAAAGTTATTGTATAACATAAGCATAACTCATACTCAATACTTTTGGCTATATATCCCAGCATCCTGTTAGCCTTTTTTTACTGCTACAGCACAATGCCTAGAACCTGAAAGGCTTTGATCAACTACTACTTTTTCAAATTGAGCACATTCCAATTTTGTTTCTCACATAAAGTAGTTTTGTCTTTTTATTTCCCACAAATTTTACATTCAGCTATGTTGAATTTCATTCGCCAGGTTTCCGCCCACTTCTGGATACATACAGTGTGGTGTTCTCACATGTACAAAATAAAGTTCTGAGCACAGCTGACCCACTCTAATTTGCCTACAAGTGAAGCGGAGGTGTTGACGATTCTGTCCTGTCTGTCCTTTAGGTTTGATCCCAGCTTTAGAGGTAAAAATAGTCTATGTGCCTCATGTACTGTTCAGCAACTGCTAATGGGCAGGAAATCTTAAACATGAATCTAAACCCCAGCCTGATTTCATGGATTATTTCCTTTTTAGTAGACAAATCTCAGTAGGTCAGATTTAAGGATCACTAGGGCACAATGGCTTCAATTGGTTTCAGTGGGATTACCACAGGGCTCTATTCTCTTCCAGTTCGTATTCACTCTGCACAGATGACTGCAGAAGCACTTTTCTGGTGTCGCTGTTAATGTGGGCACATCTCATTCTGACAGTTTGCTTCAGTCCACATGATAGGTTCTCTCAGTGGTGTAATGCATACTATCTCAATCTTAATCCCGGTAAAAACAAACAACTGACCAATAAACTGGTTTGGAACCACATATAACCAAACCATAATGTGTATTTTGTACATTAAAAAAAATTCTAAACGTCAAAACATTCAACTGAGTTTTGAAATTACATTACATTACATTACAATCATTTGGCAGACACTTTTATCCAAAGCGACGTACAATAAGTGCATATTGAAGGTCATTGACGCGACTACAAAGCAAATCCGACAAAGCACTTTCTCACAGCGTAGGAGCTATCCCTAGTAATAAACATGAGTAGTATACACAGTCAGCTATACATTCTGAACTATAAAATAACCAAAAACACAAGTTAAATAGAAAACAAGCAAAAAAAAAACAGGAAGCGAGTACTATAGAATGGTCCTATATAGGTAGTTTAGTCGAGGTGGAGTCTGAAAAAGTGCGTTTTCAGACCACGACGAAAAACAGACAGTGTTTCAGCTGAGCGCAGCAGAGTGGGGAGTTCGTTCCACCACTGGGGAGCTAGGGTGAAAAAGCTCCGCAGTCGGGACGAAGGGGGGGAAGTGCAAGTCGCCCTGCAGCAGCAGTGCGAAGTGGTCGAGCAATGTTCGAAAACGAACAAAATGTTTGTTTATTTTGCAGCATACTGACCATATGGCGGTTGTACATAAGTACACATATGTACACATTTGTTACTGAGAGAGTTTAATGCATTAAGTACTGCGTTGCAGGGTGCGTATAGGTACATACTGTATGTGATTGCCCCATAATGGGAGGACACGCTGTGAAAGGTATACAGGCCTCTGAAGTGTTAGCTTTGTTTTGGCAGCGTCTGATTGTAAGCCATGTGTCAACCAGCGTGCAAGTGCCTCCGGGCCAGGGTCTGCCTCGTCCCTGTCCCCACCCTCCATTGCAGAGGACGTCTTCTTCAACATGTCTGAGGAAAAGGTTAGGCCTCTATCCCTCTCTCTCTCTCTCTCTCTCATCAAAGTGTATAGCGGTACAAAAAACAACAATAGTGTAATAAGTAGTGATAATAATCATAAATTAAAAACAAAAGAGAGGATTGAAAAGAATAATGAGCAACAGGTTAACGGTTCATTTTGTAACACAGCCTCAAAGAACTGCTATTTTTTGTGGCGTTTTTAATGAGCCGACCAGGGCTTTCAGGGAACACAAATGTGCATAGAAACGGTGAATAACTGTAACGATATACACAAAGCCTTAAACGTAAGGGACACTGTACTGCTCTTTTCCTCTCAGGACGACTCTTGTGAAAGCGACTACGAGGACCCTGGCCTGGGCGTGGACGGCAGCGTGGATGACATCTTGGGCCTGGACTCCTCTCTGAGAGGCTCAGAGTTTTTCAAAGACCTGGCGGAAGGGCAGGGGGCCCACGTCCCTCTCAGACTCAGCGCCCCGCAGCTGGACCACAGCTCAACGGTCCGCCCGCATCACCTCAGCCCAGGGATGCAGTTCCACGCGGCCAACAGCAGCTCCTGCCCCGGCTCGCTGGCCTCCCGGGGAAGCCCCGCCCCTCCGCATCCGGGCGCTGACGCTGACGACGCGCCCGCCGCCCCCCCCGGCGCACTCTACGGCCCCAGGAGAAGGAGGAGAGGGAGGAGGAAGCGGGGACGTGGACTCGGACAATGATACCTTCCCCATGCTGGTGCGGTCCATGTCTACATCACGGAGACACAGCTGGGAGGCGCCGTTGTCACCAATGGAGCCGGGAAGGAGGTGCGACACAGAGTGGGAGGAGCCTTTACGTGTGTTAATACAGATGTGTGTTAATACAGATGTGTTTCAGAGCCTCCAAGCGGTGCTCCGCTCTTTAATTCTGTTTTATTCTGTCACTCTGGGCTGTGTCTGTCATCCTAGGTTTGCACATGCCAAACAGGTGTCTGTTTGTTTAATTTGGTGTCTCACTCGCTCCTTCAGTAGTTGCACTGCATAATTTGCACCCAGCCCCAGCCTAATTTATTTCTGCTTTGAGAGTTATGGGTGGCATTTAATGGCAATTACCAAACATCCTCTCTAAATGCAAATAAACCAGGGTGCTTTTTTCACAACACCCCCTGTGAGCAGACTTCCTCATGAAAGTCAGCAACTCTGTGGTCTGCTGCTTTTTTTGTCAGATCAAGCCAAGATGTGGTTTGAGCCGCTGAAATGGTCAAATTGAAACATGCTAAACATCTACTCAAACAAGCTAGAGAGACTTGCGATGCAACAAACATAAGCTTGTACGCATGAGTTATACAAGCAACAGTGATACAGGCCAGGCTAACAACACAAAACATGAACAAGTTGTGCTTAAATTGCAAGTTGGGGTTTAATTCATCTCACCGTCAAATAAAACTGTCAAACAAATGTACAGTCGTAAGACAGAACAAGCAGCTTATTGACTGTTTCAGTGTCTAACCGCCTCATGTATTTTAAACCATCAATATAGACATAACTGGTAGTGGAACAGCCGCTGTGATTTGGTGGTGTATTTATAATGGATGAATATATGTCTCTGTCAGACTCAGCTTGGACACCACAGCCATGGACAGTGATGGGGAGGGGGACGAAGACAGTCTACTGCAGTCCTCAAACGGGCTCCTCCACAAGTCCTTCACTTGGACTGAATGCTCCAGTGATTCCATGGGAACGAGGACAGGGGAGACAGACTTGTCACACTGTAAACCAAAGGAAACGGAGTTGGTAAAACAGCCTATGTTGTTTGTCATACTGCTAAGAAGGTTGAGCAACTGACAGGAAACTAGTCATGGGTCATCATATGGTTTTTGTTTGTGCTACGCTACCTCTATAAAAATAACTCATACCACATATTAAAATGCATGCCACATATTTTGCACAGAAGTTATTAGCAAAAGACAATCAATATTTAATGTTGCAGTGTGTTTAGCCTAGCCTATTGGTCTGCAGGTCAAGAAGATGGGGCCCCGTACTCGCAAAGAGCCTCAAAGTAGGAGTGCTGATCTAGGATCAGTTTTAAAAGTTTGCCTTTTATCTCGTAATGGATAAGTTTGGGATATGGACAGGGGGAATCTGATCCTAGATCAGCAGTCTACTCTGAGGTTTTTCCCCTGTGGGTTTTCCAATTATGTTTTTCCCTTTGCCGCAGGAGCTGAACGTTTCCGGGAGGAGCCTGTACTCCAGGTCTGACATCGTGGCGTCAGAGGAGTCCCGTGCAGCGCGTCTGTCTCTTGTGCTGGAAACCTCTAAACAGGCCGCCGCGGCGGCGGGCGGTCAGTGTTCAGCCTCACCCCCCTTTCAGGGAACCTTAAAACAACACGCCGTCAAAATTTTACCTCATAGTTCTGATGCATGTAAACAAGCGGCACTCACTCAGCGAAGGCCAAAGGCTTAATTTGTTCGGTCGGGCCGGCTTTCAGGCGACTTTGACAAGAGTCCCGTCTGAAAGACCGCTTTGTTTTTAGCTGTGTTAGGGCCGTAGTTATAGCCGCACATTCCCACGTCCCTGTCTCTGTAGTGAGATAGAGCTGGTGATCTGAAATAAAGTGATTATTTTCTCCCCAATAATAACAGTGGGGCCTGAATGCGTCTGTTTTTCCTTTGTGCTGCAGAGGAGCCCGACCTGGAGAACTTGCAGACGGCAGAGGGAAAGTGTCACATGTAAGTTTACCTGCTTCAGCTCTGCAACCTCTTTCCCTGCACTCTGCCTCTGCCCTTGGTTTGTGGGCTCTCAGTGGAACTTAGTCACATCATCGCAGAGGACTCCCCACACTTTTAAATGCTTTTCTTTAACTCCATAATTAATATCAGCATTAATCAAAATTCAAGTACATTTTTGTTGGATAGTGGTGGAGTTGGTCATTCTTACCCACCATCTCAGGGAGGGCTGGATGCATAGAACACAAGCATTCTTGTGTTCTTCGTAGGCATGTTTCCTCAGTAATATGCTAGAGTTTCAGCCGGTCTTTTCCATAGACGCCCAACCTTAAAGGGATAGTTCGGAATTTTGGACATAATGTCTCAATTACAACTTACCCATGATGTAGTTGATTGATGGAAACCATTTTCAGCTAATTCCATGCTGTCCCTTCTTTTGGACATACACACGTTGCTAATGCTAGCGCAACTCTAAGGTAATCGGTAGCATCCACTACCAAACGCACAATGGTTTCCATCAATCAACTACATCATGGGTAAGTCGTAATTGAGACATTATGTCCAAAATTCCGAACTATCCCTTTAATCTCTCTCAGTCCTTTCTTCCAGCTCATAAATCGGCCCCTGCGAGAGCATGGGGCCACTGTGTCCAGACAGCCTTTAAACTCTGTGTGTGTGTGGCGTGTTTGTGTGTTTGTATGTTTGTGTGTGTGTGTGTGTGTGTGTGTGTGTGTGTGTGTGTGTGTGTGTGTGTGTGTGTGTGTGTGTGTGTGTGTGTGTGTGTGTTTTTTTGGGGTGGGGGGGGGGGGGGGGGGGGGGGGGCAGAGGAAGGTGCACTAAACCTCAGCCCTTCTTGTCTGTCAGCGTAGCGGCACTGACCAGCCCAGACTCAGTGCTCAGTCTCAGTGTATTGTTTGTCTTAGGCTGATGGTACAGAAAGTGCTGCGAGAGCTAAAGCACTACCACGGGTAAGTAAACAAGTCCGTCCCCCACCCTCCCCTGAGCCGGCTTGCCCGTAGGCCCCCCACCCCTCATCGCCCTGATTAACAGAGCTGAGCTGGTCGGGGCGCTAGCATGGAGAGCGCTCACCTAACGCTCCAGGCTGTGTACATAACACTGTGTGATGAGGTGGTGTGTGCAGTACCAATGGAAGTATGTGTGCTTGGCTAAGCTGGATTGGGTATCTGTCCCTATAACACAGGCATTCCCAAAGGTCGCTGGGGTCTTTGCATGGGTGTTACACTTTCAGTTCTGTGTTCAGTTTTCACTCATAAGCAGACCGGAGAGATTGAGTCTAGTTCAGCTGAAGCTTTGGACGGCCCTCAGGAGAGCTGTAAATAGTCCACAAACCAAGCAGTGTGGACCCTGGTGTGGTGTGATTTTAAGGAGCTGTCTGAAACTCAGAGGAGTTTGCGCTGCTCTCGAGCTGACGTCACGTCTTCCACAGAGCCAAGCAGAGGACGGAATGCAGGGAGGAGAAAGTGTCCACGGGGAACGTCACCTGGTATGAATTCCTCTCCAAGGAGTAAGTTCTCCCGTGCTTTTGGACCTCTCAAAAGTTTCCAACAAGAACAGGCCTGTTAACCATGGAATTTGGGTAATTTTGTGGCGAATTTGTCTGAGTTTATAGTAAATTTTGGTAAGGAGGAGGATCTCTGCATAACCATAAGGTAGTGTTTGTCTTATTCCTTCATTTTTAGGTAGAACGTTTCCAGTACATGATGTAATTCTATTGTAATTAAGTTTTACAGACTAAAGCAATTCACTGATTTCTCAACAGTGGTCGTATGCACTGGCACACGTGTGTCTGTGTGCGCCAATGTGTACATGTGTATTTACGCGCATGTATGTGTGTGTATCAGGAGTCTCAAAGTCCAGACATGGAGGGCTTCAGTCTCTGCTGGTTTTTGCGATTTCCTTTCAATAAGTGGTCAATTTAGGCCTCGGAAACAAGGTGAGCAGACTCTAGCCAATCAATGACCTAAATGAAGCACTTAAGTGCAGGAACACACATGAAAAACCAGCAGACACAGCAGCCCTTCAGGATTTGAGTTTGAGATCCATGGAAACAATAGAAAATTAAACATGCTCAACTTGAAACTACTTATAAATACTGGGTGCTGAATTCCACAAAATATACAACGGACAGCACTCTCTAGAATACTTCTATAAACTTATTTATTACATGTATAAGTACTGACATTTTGGCGCAAGCCTTCTTCAGCGCGCTAAACACGCAAATTCTGAGAGGGTCCAACCCCACATGAACCACTTAAATAGACCATCCATATTTAATGTGACACTCACTGACAACCTGGAAAATGTTAGCACTTTACGCGGGTCAGTTTATCAAGTGATGATATACATCATCACTTTTAGGCGGCAGTGATTATCCTATGGAACTGCGCTACTAGTTTGCGATCCCTGCCATACGTGTGCACTGCTGTTGTGACGGCTCTCACATGGACTGCCTTTCGCCCCTGTTTTGCTGTGACAGAAATGAGGAGGAGGAGGACCGGACCGATAAAGTGGAGAAGGGCACAAAGGTCAAACGCACTCTGAGCTCCCTGAAGAACAGGATGACCGGTTCTTTCACTAAAGACAAGGTAAATAAAACACTTACTACTTCTGTAGGGCCTACGTACTGGAAATGGCCATTGTGCACATAAAAACGGTTAAAGGTTAGTCAATATTATAAAAAAAACTTGACCTTTGATAAGGGATTCATATTAAGCACAATTTAATCAACTGGCAAACAGTAGTCCTACACACTGGACTAGGACGTTTTGAAAATGCTGCCACCCCGATTAATGAACTGTGAGTTCAGTGATAAAGCAAGTGGTAATAAGCAGCACAGGCATTCCTGTTGGCCACATTGTGGAAGCCCTTATATGCACAATTTCTTCATTGATTAAAAGATTGATGGGAACAAAACCCAGCATGCCCTGGGTGACTTTCAGTTTTGTCCCAATAATGATATTTATAATATAATATAATATATAGTTTTAATATATCATTATTTACAGAATGCCGGTTTGTACAGTGTCTTTCCACCAGGGGTCAGATAGTCTGTTTTGAAGTACATTTCTGTGAATCCCTGATGCTTTATGTTCTTTTTACACTCCCCTTATTAATGTAAAAAATATATATATTAGCGTCCTTTTAAACCAACCCTGCTAATCTTCTCACGCGCACGCAGGTCTTGTACTTTTTACATTACATTACAGGCATTTAGCGGACGCTCTTATCCAGAGCCACTTACACAACTTTTTAGCATTTTTTCTTTTTACATATTATCCATTTATACAGCTGGATATATACTGAAGCAATTCAGGTTAAGTACCTTGCTCAAGGGTACCTGGGAATTGAACCTGCAACCTTTCGGTTACAAGGCCAGTTCCTTAACCATTATACTACACTGCCGCCATTACTTCTCCTCATACTTGTTATGTAACTGTCTGTTAAGAGAAATTCAATATCACATCATGGTGATAGAAATGAGCGAAGAAAGCCGTGTAAAATAATAACAACGGGCTGTTTTTCCCGCTTCGCAGGGTAAGAGTCGAGAGCCGCAGAAAGAGAAGGGGAAAGAGAGGGAGAAGGAGAGGGAACCCAAAGAGAGGAAGAAGTTGCGCAGGGCCAGTAGCACTGGGCACCAGCTGGTCCCTGGCATCTTTTCCAGCTTGGCCACCTGCTCCCTGTGCAGCAAGACCCTACAGAGGAAGCATGGCATGCAGTGTGTGAGTGAGTACTGCTGCCGCACGGCCACACCCTCGCACGCTTCCCTTGCTCGCTTCCGCCCCGCCCCTCTCTCCCTCGCACACCTTCAGCACGGCTGACACCTCTATACGGGATGGCTCGCCAATCTTTACCCCTCCCTGCCTGAAGCACCGAACGGATCAGAACATTTGGTCCTTTTGTTTACATTACATTACATTACAGGCATTTAGCAGACGCTCTTATCCAGAGCGACTTACACAGCATTTGCATTTATACATAGTATCCATTTATGCAGCTGGATATATACTGAAGCAATGCAGGTGAAGTACCTTGCTCAAGGGTACAACGGCAGTGTTGTACCTGGGAATCGAACCTGCAACCTTTCGGTTACAAGCCCAGTTCCTTAACCACTGTGCCACTGCCGCTTTTGTCTCTGTGATATTCGTGTCGTCGTCCTATCGTCGGTCTCGGTTTTATTTCGATGAGTTTATTGTCTGCGGCTTCGTGCTGTGGGAGAGCTTGTGAAGAGGTCTTCATTTTAGATTTGGATTTGTGGGTTCATCGGGTCCGGTTCAAGTCATAAGATACTTCTTGTATTTTCTGACTTGTCTCACAAGTTACTTCCCCCAGAATGAGCACCTTTCTGTTTTACAGTGAGCCATCCTCGATAGTGCAGAAAGATATAGATGTGGTTCAGGGAGAGCGGTCAGGGCACAGGCAGGTTTTAATGTAGTGACACACCCTACAATCAGGCATCTGTGGGAGGCAGGGAGGGTTGTTCCTATGTCTGCCGTGTAAGAGTTTCTCCTCTGGCTGATTGGGTGCCTGAGATCTGCCCTGGCTGGCTGCACATGGAACGTACTCCTCCGACGCAGTGACTGCGCAGTGCGGCCAACGGGCTGCAGAGCGGAAAAAGAAACAGAAGCTGGCGGACTAGGGAAGTGAACGCTTCCGCTCTTTCTACCGCTTTTCTGCGCTCGCCCAAACTGATGTAAAAATCATTGCAGTGAAGGAACAGGCTTGTGAATATGATTGGCCATTCCAAATTGGGAGAAAATAACAGCTGGGAAGAAAAAAATTGTTACAGAGTCATTTAACGCACGTAAATATACATCAGTGCATCAGCAAAGCCAAAGAGAATGTTTTAGTACACAGTCTGTCCACCGACTTCCTTTTTCCCTTGTGTTTGTGAATCACAAGCTGTTAATGCAGTCCTCCCTCGACAAGTGCCCACAGCATATGACTTTTGGAAAAACCTCTGATTAATTCACCACCTACATTTTACAGCTAAGCAGAACTGAAACTCTAGCTGAGAACAAGGAGTTGAGTATATTGCATGTCATTAGCAGCTATAGCGCTACTAGCATCTGTTTTTAGATTGAAGCATCAGGAAAAACAATACAATGAAAAAAGGACAAGGCTCGTGCCACTGTAGGAGGACACCAATGTCACAAACGCAAATGGCCGTGGACACTTACCCCTCTCTTGCACCTGCCTGCTGCATGCTCACACTAAACGATGCTTGTGACGCTAACCTGACAGCAGAGAGTTAAAAGCCATGTAATGATTTGTTTGGAATTTTTCAGTTGTTCCTTTATGCAAACCAAAAATGCACTCATATAACATGCTGTAGGGATTTAGGAGAGTTGATGCTTTGATACTTTGTTTTGTTTGTTCTATGTCCCAGGAATGAATTAAGAAAGGTCAGTCATTTCCACTGTAATGGAATGTTTTCCTCTATGGTATTGCTGTGCAAACGTATTAGGCTTAATCAAGGGCTCAGTGTACCTGCAATGTGCTTTGTCTTTAACTTGAGTAACGAACTAAAGCAGTACTCACAAGTGTTGCCCCCCCCCATTTTGTTTTGATATTAGTGCCTGCTGAATTAACAAAATGGCTGTTTTATAAATGGAAAATGTAAATACTTACTTGTAATTACTCAAAGTTAAGATCTAACCACATTGAGGTCAAATTTAATAAGGGCCTCAAAATGATGTTCGCTTTGGTGTTTTGAGGTGTAATAAAGTTGGAAGACAATTTACTGCCAATATCACTTGAAATATGTATATTGTGATATGTTTACAGACAGGGTCTCAAAAAATGTAGTGATAAAAATAATAAGAATATCATGTGTCACAGTCCATTCTATTGCTGGTCCATGTTCAGAAGGTCAAGTAAAACTGTTACAGATATCATATTTCTATTACATGGACCCATCCATGTGTCTTATTGAGAATTCGTGATCAGCTTGTTTATGCCTGAATTTAGACAATCTTTCCTGCAAATCACATGGTTTACTTTTAGGGAATACTGAGACAGTCAGACGAGGGGAAAGTCCTTAGTTTTGCTTCTTGTTTTTGTTTAGTTCACTTTTTCATTTTTATAAGCGGTAGAAAATAGCTTGAAGGTGCATATTTCATATCTTTCTGCTCCTTTGTAAGAAAATGCGGACATCACTGTTTTTCAGGTTCTTAGAATTTTAGTTTGCCCAGATTTCGGAATTGTTTGGTGAAGTTTCGGTGACGTTTGTTTCCCTTTTCCTCGCAAGGCTGTATTTCCCGTAACATGTATTCAAGAACAAATAACTTCCCATCATTTTCATTAGGGGAAATCCCTAATTTTGGTTAAACTCTAATAAATATGGCTCTGTTAACAGCTAACAGCTATGTATTAACAGCTTTGTGGAGAGGGATGAGAGGTTATTGCGACTTTTTGAAAACAGTCCATACCACCTTCTTGTCAGAACCACTTATCAGAGCTTGTTACATGAAGACTAAGATAAATGCCTTTTGCATTATATCCCTGTGTCTATGCTGCGTTTATATTAAAGCGTTATATATGCACAAGATGCTATTATCAGAGCAACTTATACAACTCACAATTTTTAAGACATAAAATCCATTTTATATTGACAGAATAAATTCAAGATAAGTACCTTGCAGAAGGATAAAACGGCAGTGCCCCACCTAGGAATTGAACATGCAGCCTCTTAGTTACAGGCCCAATTTTTATACTACACTGCCACTTAGTTACAGGCCCAATTCTTATACTACACTGCCACTTAGTTACAGGCCTAATTCTTATACTACACTGCCACTTAGTTACAGGCCCAATTCTTATACTACACTGCCACTTAGTTACAGGCCCAATTCTTATACTACACTGCCACTTAGTTACAGGCCCAATTCTTATACTACACTGCCACTTAGTTACAGGCCTAATTCTTATACTACACTGCCACTTAGTTACAGGCCCAATTCTTATACTACACTGCCACTTAGTTACAGGCCCAATTCTTATACTACACTGCCACTTAGTTACAGGCCTAATTCTTATACTACACTGCCACTTAGTTACAGGCCCAATTCTTATACTACACTGCCACTTAGTTACAGGCCCAATTTTTATACTACACTGCCACTTAGTTACAGGCCCAATTCTTATACTACACTGCCACTTAGTTACAGGCCTAATTCTTATACTACACTGCCACTTAGTTACAGGCCCAATTCTTATACTACACTGCCACTTAGTTACAGGCCCAATTCTTATACTACACTGCCACTTAGTTACAGGCCCAATTCTAATACTACCCTGCCACTGCTCTGAGCATTTATGGAGTAAGGTCAGTTGGAAAAAATATAAGCCTAGTACTCAACGGTGCACATAACAGCATGATAGCATTTCTTATAGAGTTCTACAGTATGTACAGGTATAAAGACAGATGTGTTTTTTGTCCAGACTAATTAAGGCTTTATATCTTTAGAAACAGGGAACATTAAAGGATGTCTCCAGGCTTGCTGACACCACTTTTTGGAGTAATTATGACATATTGTGCCATGTTCAAGTGGGTTATTGGTGGAAAGCCTGAATTGGAAGTAAATATTACTTTGAATACATTTAACTGAAGTGAGATTGGATAGAATATACAGTATATCCTCCATATAGTCTAACCCTAAAAACATTGAATATTTTGTACTTTACGCTTCAAATGTATAGGACACTACCAAAGTGTTACTGTTAGAATATTCACTACGAAATCTCTACCTCATCTCTTCGTTCCTTCACACTACATTGGAGCTACTGATACATATCTATATTAAGAGTTTGATTTAAATTAAATATTGTGAATCATACATTAAGCTTCCCATCCATAAATGGGTTGTATTTGTTTATACAGAGCCAAGCAAGGAGACAAAACCCAGGATCACCCAGACTCGCATATTAATTTAGAACAGTGACAGGGTTGTTTGGGAATATTGTTTATGACTGTTTAGATTCAGTTGCTTATTAAACAAGTCGAGCTGATATATTTTACAAGGCTCCACACATTCACCACTGTTTCACTTGAATATAATTTAACATTAACCAGTCTGAACAGCGCTAGTACTGCCAACAGGACAGCAGAGAACACAAAGGTAGAACCCAGGGCTACTCAAATTGGGAAATACTCTTGGTTGCATGTCCTCTCAAACCTGACAATCTGATCCATTTTTCTGTTTTTCCACACTGCTGTGTATTATAACTACAATAAATGTATGACCCTTAATGCGCCTGAAGATGACTTCACATTTAAAGACTTTAGCTTATATGTATATTCAGCACAGGCTATCAGATAATGTCTGAAATAATGCGGAGTGCCATAAATTGAATTTCCCCAGTAAATTTGAGCCGCTGCGAAAACAAAATTACTCAAAAAGCCATGTTTACTTGTCACACTCCATTTGTAGCCTTGGTCATTCAACAGCAACATGTGTGCACTGTTAAATACCGGTTTAATAATCTGTCAAGGCAGTAGCTTTGCATCTAATATATCCTGTAAAGCAGGCTAAATTATTCTGTTGCTGTGCCTCCGTTGTAAATGTTTAGCCACACCTTTGAATGCATCCGGTCAGTATGTTCTCCACTAGATTTCCTTCACTGATTTTTGGGAATGTCCTGTGACAGTACTGGAAGACTCTGCGTGGGTAGCATTGGCTGCTCTTTGGCAATCTTATCATTTGTTTCTTCGGGCATGCACATAGTAGCAGATAGGGTGTGTGATGACAGCACTGTGTCTTCCTTGATGTGTGTAAAGATGTCACGAGGTTTACCTTCTGGCAGAGTAAATTGAGATTAGGTGTTATATGGGCAAGCAGAGTTTTTTTTTTAGATTATTTTGTTCATAATTTCCAGTACTTGGATTGTCAGGGCTCTAATCTTAGCCACTGTGGGAGTCCCCTGAATAGCAACATGATAGCTGGAATCTATGAATTCGTAAACTGGTGAGCTATCATTCAGAGGGAGTAAAATGAGGGCCTAAACACTATACCATACAGCAGTGCTTTCTGTTGGTTGCTATGTGTATTCCCTCTAGTTCAGATTCTATCTATAAAAAATGAGATTGTCATCCGTTTTGGGTAATCATTGCAGATAAATTGAAAGGGTAGTGACTGTTCTCCAGGGATGTTGTTTTCATGGTGGTTGATTTATATTAATGTTAATTTGCATTCAATTGAGTGTGTTTGCTTCTCATCAAATCAGACTGTTAAAACCACACCCCCGGATACCGAGAACAGACAGCTTTTTCAAAAAGGGAGACAGCAATCCCATAGTGCACTGTTCCATTGTGTTTATAAACAAAAGCCTCTGCCTTTTTAAATGCAAATAACAAAAAAGAAGACCAATTTCAAAGCAGAAAATATATAATACATATTCCTAATTTACCATCCACTGTATTTTAGGTCAATTGTGCTGTTTCCAATATCAAAACATGGTGGTTGAGGGGGAAAAATGAATAGTTTTACCTGATTATCAAACTTGGTAAAATTATTATTTTTATTTAGACCATTCCTATTCAACATCTTTTGCCGTTGTAAAACACCACTGAAGTGTGCATATGTTAAACAGATTACAAATGGATGTAACTCAAGAGGGCCATGCCTTTGGCTGTGGTAATTGTTAGTTAAAATGATATACTGGGCCCTAGACTTAAGAGGTGTGTAATCGCACACAACTTGTGTGATCATTCACACTTAGTTCTCCTGACTTGAGAATGTGCTTATCATGACCTGACTGCCGAAAACGTGTCTGTGCACTGACGCGACCACCGTGTCGCAACATAGATTGTATTGATAGACAGAGTTGTCTTGAACATGTAGGCTACTGTACAGTTCACAAACACAAATAAGATGCGATGTGCGACCTTATGTTGTGTAAAAATTTTTAAAAAAAAGGTGTGAGTGTCCCTTTAAATGTGGACCCAGCCCTTAGGGAGTCAGGCTGTGGAATGCGTTGTGTAGAATGTGTGCCCGTGATTGTTCCCACAATGCCTTGAGAGATCGGTGAATAGACTCGACTGATTACCAGGGTGAGTGGGAATTATGAGTGGTTTTTTTTTTTCCTCGCGTTTATGGAAATCATAATACAGGGCATACCTGTCTATGTGGCGGGTCTTCGATAAACAAGAAGATAACATGCAGATGTCGCTAAATAGCTAATTGGCTTGCTACCTGTAACGGATAGGAGAAGTACATGTAGATCAGGTGGCTGTACAGTTCTTTCCCTGGAGTTTTGCAGCTAGCTTGTTAGCTTGCTAGAGGTTAGCACTAGCTTACAAATGATCCCTAATCAACACTGCACTTAGCCTGTTAGCTAGGCTTTTTGATGACATGTAGGCCTTCCCTGTCATTTTAATTACAAATCACTGCGCTCTCAAAAAACTGCTAGTTTGCTAACTAGCTAGCATGCTAAACGAAATGTTTTTGCTAGGAACTTGCGTAGCAAGGTGTGTTTGCAAGTGTTTCGTTGTATTTAGCTAACTAGGTCATAGGTATAACGTTAGCTATATATATATATATTTCTGTTTTCATAACTTGTAGAGAACTTCAGCGTTTTGTATGCTACTAAATTGATAGCATGCTATCAATTTAATCGCCAACTATGCCCATTCAATTGTTTGATTAAAATTTTGTTTAGTTGGGTCCTAACTATAAGAAGCAGTAATGTTGTCGTAGCGAATTTAGCTGGTGCTACTTTCTCAGAAGTATGATAAAGACATGGCTGCCTTAACTCGTTAGCAAGCTACCTTATCGGCTTTAGTTGCTTACGTTGTTGCTCAGATGGTTCAATTGTATCAGTCATTTGGTGTTGGGAAAATCTCCTTAACACAACCTAATAACGTTCAGCTAAACTCAACACCTGCATATCTCTCCGGATTCAATACGGCCGCATTAACTTTACTTTTCAAAGCTGTGGAAAGGACTGTTAGTGAATCTATGGTTATGTTTAGTAAATTAATGAATATTTGAATCAATATGTTTATGCTATCGACCACTAGTCAGCTGGGTGTCATGAATCATGATGCAGATTCTTGTAAATGTATGTAACCTTCCGTGTTGCGTTGTCTTAGCTAGTTCGGTGTACATCCTACGTCGTTAGAAAACAATGGCTTGCGTGCTCAGGTTCGCAAACTTAGAAAAGCTTAACATTAGCCAGCTAAAGTTAGTGAACCTATTTCGTCTTGGTAGCTGTGTGTAACGCAGTTAGTAGTTACCAATGTTGAAGTAACTGAAGACCATTCATTTTCGGCCATCTAACTCCAGCACCCTGCTCATTTGTCTAAACACGGCAGAAGTTAGTATTGTTTTTGCAGTAAGTACAAATACCTGCGTTGCACACGAACAGTCTGTAGAACATGTGGTGTGATCTATGCTGGGGTCTACACAAAGTCCAAGATCAATACGTGTCATTCACCAGTGGTAATTTTAAGGACGGCTCAGTGGATGGTGATGTCTTGCATCTCTCGTGTGTGCTTTTGGAAAGAGTGCTACATTTCTTTCCAAAAGCAAAAACACATTTTCTTCCCTGCATTCTTGGTTTCAAATCTCTCCATATTTACTTTAAGAAGTGTGAAAAGGCTGCCATTTTCAGTGGCAAGTTATCATCACATATATATTTGAAACTCTCCCAGTATTTTTTGCTGAGCTTTTGTGGGGGTGTGTGGGGGGGGGGGGGGTTGGCTTTAGCGGGACACAACATTAAAGTGGCCACATTTTCCAACTATTCCCAGCGCCCTGGACCTCCAGTGGTCACATGCTGTTAATTGTACTTGGCAGGGCCGGTGGTGCATTAGAATTCACATCAGTGGCTTTGAGTCTGTGTGAGGACACAGCTCGTGTATGCATGGCTGCCCTCCACCGCTGCTGTGTGGGTCAGACGGGCAGGACCGGGGGCTTTCTGCCTGCTTCATCCTCCCCATGGAGCTTCACCGTGGAATATATCGCTCTAGCCAGTGTTGTACGCCGGCTTGTTAAGAGACATCGCAAACCGGGTGTTGAAAAGGTTGTGGTAAAGTTGGGTTTGAGCCATCTCATTTGTGCTTTATGTGTTGCTGTAGTAGAGGTTTAAAACGAATGAAAGCCTAAGAATGTGGGTTTGTGAAACTGTTCTTCCCAAGTTTTTAGCCTGGGTTTTTTGTAGGATTAAGGTGTATGGGGCGGGAGGTTCTGGTATTCTCTGTATGAAATTTTCTGTTGAATGTGTTAGCGTTGTTTTTGTTTTAAAATCGAGGCGTACACTGTGAAACTCGGAAGCCTTGGCAGTCCCTCCTTCTGCGTGGGAATATGAGAATATGAGTAATCTTTCTGATATGTGCGCATGATAATTAGCTGCAGGGCTATGCAGTGTTCTTCTCTAAGACCTCCTGCCCCACCTGTTTCAGCCCTCCAGCAGTAATGTAATTCACAGATCACTTCAGTAGCCAGTTCAGTTTCCTCTGCTAGCTGTCTAGTTTGTATAGGTCTCCTTGTGAAAGGATTTCTTTTCAGTTTGAGGGACCTAGAGGAAGGAACCAGGGTACATGGTGCACGGAGTTCTTTCACAGCCTGAAGGTGGGGCTCTCTTTATCATTTTGTTTTTATTATGAAAGTGTGAGTGCGGAGGCTTCTCACCTCCCTGCTCTGCTCTGTTTTGAATAACAGTGTCCCAGTGGAAGCTCCACCTGATTTCACACATGCACCTGCTACCGCAGACCTCCGTACGCGTGTGTGTGGTTCATGAGTCAGGTCGGAGGATTGATTGTGTGTGTGTGTTTTCAGTATAAGTACCAACGTGTGTCTGTTGGTGAGTCACAAGGGTTTGTGTGTGTGTGTGTGTGTGTGTGTGTACTTGCGCTGTGAGTCAGGAGGGAGACTTGCTCCTCCACCCTGTATCTGTTTGTGTGTGTGTGTGTGTGGCATGCTCCATCTCCTTTTGCTTTTCACCTGTTGTTTAGCTCCTCTAGTGTCTGTGTCAGCAGGTGCAGGGAACAGTGGGATCAGCACTCTCTTATAGCTGATCAGCAGTGAGTAAACAGTAGCTGGTGCAGACTGTGGTAACACAAGTCCAGTATTGCGCAATATTTATCTCAATTGCATTTGAATTTTGTGTGAGAGTTTATTTGTCTAGTGTGAAGGGATTGTTTGGTTTGGATTTGTGGTATTGGCTAAATTCAAATCTACTGTGATTGTTCCTAATTACTTGCCCATAAGTTTTTGAGATTTCCTTACACTCCTGTAGGGCTGCACGATATTGACAAAATATCGCATTGCGATTATTTGCCGGCATGTTGTGATTTTGATTTTCATAAACCTACGGGAAGATGCTTTACCTTTCTTTCTGCAATGGCTAAAAGTGCATGTTCGGTATCGTAACATTTTAAACCAACAACTAGTCTGTTTACAAGGGTTTATTTTAACTGACATTTTAAATGACTGTGTCAACAGAACATGGAATGTAATTTTTCTCTACAGTATGAAAATTGAAGACAAAATATCACATCATTATGTAAAATAGCTAAATGGCAACAGTAGCAGCAGGGCCCAACAATAACTCAAAACCATATTTTACATTATACTACAATGTGAACACAATTGCAAAAAAAGCATTGGAGAATACAGTAAACCTTGAAGGCAGGGTTGTACTGCCCCAGCTATTAAATGTTAGGGGAATCACTGAATGACTGTTGCTACAGTAGTAGTAGCAGTAGGGCTTATTTACAACAACAAACCATCAAAGATTTCTGGCCAAGCTTGCCTCCCATTGCTGGTTTCAGACAGGAACGGTGAGTAGCCACCACTTTCCCTCCTGTACTGAAGACTCTTTCTGAGGGTGAGCTGGTTGCAGGGAACAACGTAGGTCCTGACGTCACTAGGTTGGTTCATCTCTGCTGCTCAATGTATTCCTATGGGTAAATAGCTGACTTTCAGTGAGCTCAACTAGGTATTGTGAGGGGAAAAAAACAAAACAAAAAATGCACAGACTGTCATTTGTCATTGAGTATTACCGAACAAAACGTATACATTTTTACAAACTAGCCTAACTAGCTACGTCAGTTCCTCATGCTAGGTAACAAGTTAGCCAGCAGCTACCAGCCAGCAAGCCAGCAAGCCAGCTCGTCTCTTCTACTGATGGGCCGTAATAGTTTTGCCCTTCCGCGCGGTTTATTGTCCGAAGAACAAATCGTCCTCTTTGATCGCTGCAGACCCGTCGCCCCGTCCCACAGGTGCACTCTGTCAAGACCACAAGCCAGAGCCACGTGACCGAATGCTTCATGTCCCCTTTAATAGCCTGCTTTGCCTCCGGTTCACGCAGGCTCTAAATCGAATGCAGCCAAGCCACACAGGTAAAGCATCCAACAGACGTGAGTGCATAGAGAAAGTATTTTCCCGTCCATAGTATAAACACAAAATCGCATACTTTTTCAAAATTTGATATCACCCATTTTGATTTTTTTTTTATATATCGTGCAGCCCTACACTCCTGTCTATTTTGAACATTCACTGTACCAAAATTTCGGTTATATATTTTAAATGAACTATTAAGTAAGAGAGGTGAGCATTTAGATATGTTTTGGACAAGGCCTCGTAGCCAGCTTAGATTTTTTCCCATTTCTGCCGACTGGGACTCTACTGCTGTTTTTTGTAATATTGACTGTTACTCTCTGTGCTGGACTCACTGACTTAATTGGGACCAGAGGGAGATTTTGTCTCACCTCTTGGGTGTGAATGTGTTTGGCAAATAGTGTGCAATTTGACACTTTGTGCGCTGACTGAGGTATGGAAGAATGTCAATGTGGATACTACTACCTGTTCCTCCTTTTGAGTCCAACAGGAAAAATCAGCTTCCTGTAGCCGTTATGCACCTTTGTTTCATGTGGCCAAGCGACTGACATGTGAGGAGGGAGCCGACATTGAATCGGCTTGTTTGGGATGCTCTTCTGTAGTATACCAGTGTTTCTGATATCAGTTCACAGGTTCAAGTATGACACCAGTGAATACACCTCCAGGAAGCTGTGGGGAGAGATGGGTAACATTAGATGGACAACATTTCTGCCGCATGAGGGAATTTCTGAAAACTTCTACTTCCTGACACTCAAGTAGTAGCAATTTGTTTTTAGTCAACAGTTGTGTCTTGGATGGCATTCGCTTGGACATTACACCGAGGCTTTATTTTATTAACTGCTGCAGGAAGTTAGGGTCTTGACAGAAGCACTGTGAAAGACCCAACGGTGGGTTTAACCCAAGGGGCCAAAACCGAGCTTCGCTGTTGAAGCTCACCTCCTGGCCTTGTTGAGAGCGTGGCTCTCTGGCGCCAATGCGGTTGGCTCCAGTATAGGTCTTTCAGGCCCCTTTTTTAATGCAACTCAGTGGTATCAAATGCGGTTAGAATAAGCAGTCTTTTTGCGGCACTTCTAGTCACTGAGCGTCACTAGTATCTCATGCGCTTAGTGGACGAACCAGACCCAGCCCGGACGTAACGACCATGTAAAGGTCTCCCACAAGTCCATGGAAAGTCGATGGGTGAAGTCACTGTCACTTTGTCCATATTTTTCTACAATCTATGGTTTATCCACGTCGGTACAGTGAAATCTGTAGGCTGACAGGAGGTTTCCGTTAAAATCACAGGCAGCCCAGAGCAGAGTCCTTTGTGCTTCCACACACTGGCCTAAGAGCGCTGGTTGTCGTGGTACTGCTGTTACATTGGTGGTGATAGGGCGGGTGTGGCTTTGGTTCTGTGAAAGCACTACTTTAAAAGCATCATTTACAGCTATCCAGGTAACGTTTCATTGTGTTAATGCAGCATCTCGAATGACAGATTTTAACCGTTGAGCACCCTTTTAAAGATAAAGAAGATACACAGTTGGAATTTGGCCTTTTATCAGGGAACCTTTCATACCACATTTCCAGGAAATATGAGACGTGTGTGTCTGTAGGACACATAATGATTTCACGTAGAGTGACCCTGTAATTGTATATCGCTGTAAATGACATATTGTGGAGCGCATTTGAACCACACTGCATGCATTGGTTAGCTTGCCAGTTTTCTCTGACGTGCACTGTAATGACAATATACCGCTGTCAACACGCCGCGCCTAAAAGGTTTCTGATTTGCCGCGATTATGAGGCTATTGCTCATTGATAAAAAGAGCAATCGGTCTATCTTTGCAATCTGCCCTGAACCCCTCAATCCTGAAACAGAAAGGGAGTTTTGGCAGCGATACCTCCCGGCTCCGCAGGGTCCCCGTGGCGGCTGTAAGCAGAATAGGAGGGTTGTAAGCAGAGCTGCAGTGCAGTGTCTGTACGTAATTTCATAAAGGGGAACTGGTCTTTGGACATTGACATGAAATTTGTTTAGCGCTGCTTTTAGCTCGTTTTGACTGTTGTCTGTCAACCAGATTTTGGATCGAAAGCATTAAGCATTTACGGAAGAGAAACGCAGCCTGAATTTCTTGTAAATGGGAAGGAAAGTAATTAGGCCTTGATTATCAGTTTAAGAACAAGTTCACTTTTATTCTGTGTGCTTAAAGGTTTCTTTTGATTTTGGTCAAGTGTGGGTTTTTTTGTCTCTCTTTAAATAGGAGCATTTTGAATTCATCACTTTCTAGTTATGTCACATAACGACCGACGGGAAAGTTCATCTATCAGGGCTCAGGGCCCCTTTAATTTGATATTGTATGAATATGTATGAAACATTAGCTGGGAGCTAATGGCCAGAGCTAACCCAGCGTAACTGCCTTTATAAATCAGTGGAAGGAAACGGGAAGTAATCACTCGGACGCCAAAAAGGTTTTAGGTTTTGCCTAATTGTATCATGGTGGTTACTGCCTATATTATCTTGAAATATTTCTCCTGAGAGCTTCCCGTTTCCTCCAGGTGATTTCCATCAGGCGATCAGAGCTTCCCCAGGGCAATTTGAGACATACACACACATGCACACGCACACACACACACACACACACGCGCACACACACACGCGCGCACACACACACACACACGCGCGCACACACACACACACTCGCGCACACACACACACACACACGCACGCACACACACGCGCGCGCACACACACGCGCGTGCACACACACACACACACTCGCGCGCACATGTCAAATTACAAATTTTGAGGGCAAAATTGGCCTGTAATTAATTAGGTAACTCCCTCCGCGGCTGTTTGACTGAGAGGACCTTGATGAGGCGGAGCATTGTCTCGAGTCTGAGAGACGATAAACTGCGAAGCCTGAAATGAAAGTGAACGCAGTGCCATGGAGACCGGCGATCAAGCCTTAAGTACAGCCTGCTGGTCCTGCTAACAAGGCCAGCACATCCGCGCCGCCTGCTATTCCCGCGCTCAGCATCGACCGGCACACGGTGCAGTTGAGTCGCGTAGAGCAGGGTTTGCTGCATTCGCTCGGCTTTTTGGAGACGCTCTTGTTGTTGTTGTTCTTTTACCACCATGCTCCAAGTCAGTATCCAATTAAGGCCCGTTACTTGTTTTTTTAGTTTTTCCTCTAATGTGCTGTAGAATGACTGCCGTAAATACATGAGCTGTCTGTGGTTTTGTGCAACGAAAGAATCTATGCTTCACAGCCGTTTTTGTTACATTTGGACTTTAAAGGGAAACATTGTTTGAAATGAGTCTTTTGTTAGACACATGTTTCAGATCCACTGTTTTGCAGGAAAATTCAGGCCTTTTTACTGTGAATTGAGAGGTTGCAAGGTGTATACAGCAAAAACATGTACACCAGATCTCAAAAATCCTTATTTATAATCACAATTTGAGCGAGTTCCTTAAAGCATAAAGATATGACAGGGTCCTGGTTACGTTACTTCAAATCGCATCATCCTTGATGCCAAATGTGATTTGAAAGTTGGCCTTGAAATGGTCGCTTTCTGCAAAGGGTCAGTGCACATGACCTCTAACATTGGAACTTGTTTCCGTTTTCTACTGTCTATATTTTATTGTCTAGTTATGCATCTGCATTTGAGATTTCGACTATATTAATTTAGTTATAAACACCTATACCCGCATAGCCTAATTCCTGAAAGGCGTCAAAGGTCCTTTTCCTGTATATTTAATATGATATAAATGACAGATTGTGGTGAAACTGTAAAAGGCACATTTCAGTAGATGATTTCTCCTCCAGTGTTGCTGCTTGGTGCTGTCGTTGCTTTTAAGGGCACAGGGCCACATGAACACCTACAGAAGTTGACGAGCGGGAGTAAGAAGCACTTCCCTTTTATCTGTCAGCTTCTCGCCTCTGGAGATGGCCGAGGGAGGACGAGAGAGAGAGACGTGCTGAAAGCGAAAATAAGACTAAACCTTTGTTCACCCCCTTCCTCAGATTGCGCTGTGAACGTCCACAAGAACTGCAGGACCCTATTGGCTGAGTGTAGCAGTAAGAACAAGGTATGTACAGTCGTCACATGCACATGGTGCTTTATTCCGGGGCAAATCGTCCTTCCTGAAGCGTGGATCGTAGTATTGGCCATCCTCAGTACCGTTTTATCTGTGTGATTTGAAAATTCAGTTTTGTGTTGATTTATCTGTGAATAATTTTTTTGTTGTTGTGATTATACCAATTAAGGGCCTGATTTACTAAGACCTTTTGCGTGTGCAAAACCTTTTGGCACACACAAAACCAATAACATGGCAAATGATTGGTCATGGTATTTGTATTGCACCAATCAATGGTTGTGTTATTAGTTTTGCGTGTGCTAAAAGTTTTTGCACCGCTAAAGGTCTTAGTAAATCAGGCCCTAAGTTGTACTAACATTGTTATTATTTGCTTCCATAAAGAAGCAATAAAGAATGAGTTCTCTCACATTTAGTTATGCTCCAAAGACAGCGATCATTTTATTTCTCCATGTTGTAGATTTCGACATGTAGGTCTTCATCAGAATTAGCCTGCATGCCAACGTTAGATATCACACTGTGCTATTAAATGATCACTTATTTGCAGCATAACTAAGCGTATGAGTTCATTCTTTATTTCCTAACGTGACTTTTTTTTTTTTTTTTTACTCTGCAGCAAGAACTTTTTGGAGTACTTAGTTATGTTTGTTCTTCTAAAAGGTCTGACCATATTGAAAACCAGTAGAGACCCCTGTGTAGTCATAAATGGAGAACTACACCGATAAAGCTTTTTATTCGGAACCCAGACAACCACTGAGGTCTAATGGTTGAGTATATAAGTGTGAAATAAGGGCTGTGGATAAGTTACTTACACCGCAGTGGGGAAGCGGGACAATATCCGTTTGATGGTAGCAGGCAGTGACGCATTGGTCACAGCGACCCAGGGCTAGGCGTGGCCTTTTTACCCACGTTAGCATTGCAGTTCCAGTTGAAGTCACTGTATTCCATTGCCACGCCACATGGCAGTTGCGCTAAAGGCCTGATCATGTAGAGGTTTATCTCTGAAAGCGGTTAATCATTGAACAGCTCCGGAATCCACCACAGCGGGTTTGCTTTTCAAATCACAAAATTATTTCCTCTTCAGTCCTAGTGAGCGTACGCTGTCTTCTAAATGCCTAAATGTGAACGCTAGCGAAGCTGTACCTGTATCAAAGCAAATTTGACATTTTTTTTCCAAGCTTTGCAAGTGAAGGTGAACCTGACATTACATGAAAATCCCACATATCGTACGTATCGCAAGAATATCGTATGTAATGGCAAAAACAGACCGTTCGCCTTGTCATGGCTCATCAAACGTGGCGCTTCTGGGACTGCGTTGGGCATTCTAGCACTTGTCCAAATTATCGGCGAGCCCTTCGTGGAGAAAATGCTGCTAACCTGTTGTGTGTGTGTGATTCACTAGTGAACTGTGTTGACTAGGACGTCCCTCTCTCGCTACCGTACCGATGTACCGTGCTTGACAAGCTTCCAGAGAAGAGAGCAGTAGGCTGTGTTATGTAGAACATGGGCCTGAATTGGGGGCGGTGATAAGACCATTCCCGGTAAAAATGTTAGGGGTTTCTGAAGTTAATATTTACCTTCCTCTACCACCATCAACACAAAGACAACCTACCTGGCCCACTTGCCCACACGCAAACACACATGCACGCACTCTCTCTCACACACATACACACACATGCTTTCAGACTGTGCGGAGACTATTAAATCTACAGACATTTCATTTTTTAATTTTTTTTATACAAAGACCTGTGGTAAATAGTCATACGTCAGCCCTGTCTGCAGTGTCAAGCGCAGCATCCACAGCAGTCAAAATGTCACTGGGAAATGTTGTTAATTTAATGGTCGTTTTTTCTTCCCTCAGCATCTAAGGCATTCCCTGCCGAGAAGCTCCGGGCCAGTGCAGAGCACCGTTCAGTTCTACAACCAGGGTGAGTGAAGAGAGCCGCGGCCTTGTGCTCGAGCCTGTGTTTCGCAAGCCGCTTCACTTGTTTTTCATATCAGTTCTCCCAGAGTGCGAGTCCACACGCGCGCCACACGCACGCAAAACACCTCGCCGCGGCCGTCTTTCATCTCTGCCTGTCACCAGGTTTCAGTTGGGAAGGAGATTAATTACCTTTCTCCGGTCAACCGTCATGTTTCCTCAGTCGCTGCCCTTTGATTGGAAAAATAAGCAGGTGACCTGTCTCCACCTGGGACTGCAGAATAATATTGGTCCCTGGGGATCAAATTAAAGGTGGCAGGCTGTTGTGCTCATCTGAGAGTCCAGACTCATCTTGGAGGATTAGGGAAGAGCTACCTGTATCTCTCCAATATAAAAGTAAATAACCAGGTGTGGGAATTCATATCCTTTATTTTACCCCCTCAGGATATTCCATATTAATTTGCTGTAAAATGACAGATTGACAGAGCTCTCATTTCAGTTGAGCCTCTGTTGTTTTCATTATTGTAATATGCATGTTTGATGTTCACAGTTCAGTTGGCGTTTGCAAGTCACAGATTGAAAAGCAAAAAAATAGATCCTAGTTTACAGTCTGATGGCGGTTGACTGTTGCAGTTCATGCTTGTAAGCACTAGGTGGAAGTGCCATGCCATTTGCGCAAAATGAGAGTCTTTTGATGTTGTCACCCAGAGTCTTTTGATGTTGCATTTTAGACGTTTTCTATTGATTATGTTCAGAAAATGGCTAATTGTTTTCCTGAAATCTATTTTTTTATTAGGTGTGTGAACTGTGCTATTGACGGTGCACACATCTAACTGGCTAGCTATCTGTGCGTACTCAAGCACCAGTGCACCTCGAGCACACAAGCTTCACTCTTCTGTATACTTCCAGAGAAAAGTCAGAGCTCTTGGCTTGTAGTTCAAGTGAGCTTTGCTGCCAGATTGAATTGTTATGTTGCCAAAATGAGAAAAATAAATGTTCCCATATTTGGCTGCATGTTAGTTGTGAATATTATGTGGGTTTCAATGCTCCTGTATTGCTGCAGTGTAATAAAAGCACAAGCCATGATATTTTAATTGGAAATTCTTGTTTCAAAACAGCTAGAGGTCTCGCCTTAATGCTGAAGTGCTTAATCTCTTTGTTTTCGAGTTAATTTGTTCAGTTTGTGCAGCCAGATGTCTTGAGAGCGGACGACAGTCTAGCCATGTCTCGGCAACTGTATTTGACAGTGTGGTGAGTGGCGTCATATTCGAGTCTGGAGCCGTGGTGATTGGCTCATTAAAGCACCTGACACCCCTCCAGTACGCAGCAGGTTGCAGAGAGATGCTAATGGCTTTAAGAACACTCGCTGCCCTCCCCAGGGAGACAAAGATCTGGAAGCTTCCTGTAAATCCTGGTCCGTTCCCCTTAAAAATACAAGCAGATTCATTCATACACTGCCTCTTGTTTCAGAATAACACACAGAAAGGATTAGAAAACATATCGCTTGAGTGATCACGGTATGGTAAAGTGTAGGGGGAGTGTTACAGAAGTGGAGCTGTAGTTATGAATTACTGATTGCAACGCTGGTTTTGGGGTCGTCACAACCGTATAGGACCATATGGGATGACAGATGATTTAAAGAGTATTAGTATTTAATTTGTTGTCCTGTAGAAGGAAATGCACTGAACAGATGAACACCTTATTCTAATTACATATGATTATAATTGTATAAAATTACCTCTGTAATGAAATTTGAATGGTTGATTTAAATAGTAATGTATAAACGCAAAATAGCATATAATAGGAAATTAAGAGCAATTTCTTGGATGAAATTGGGTTAAAGAACGCCTAAAGCGGTATTGTTGCAAACAGTAATCATGTTGGTTCATGTTGTATTGTGAGACAATGGATTTCCTGATGCAAACTCTTACAAATATGTATTGTTGGGTATTATACATAAGGGTGAATGGGGGGGGGAAACAAAACACCCGCAAGCATGAATTTGTTCATCATAAAAAAAATATTTTTAAATCAAAAATGGCCTCAAAAAAACGCCTTATCTAGTCATAGAATCTAGCAAACCTAGAAGGAAAGGAAGATATTGCAAACCTTAAGTATCCTGAATAAATGTTGTATATATTCAAATTTCCTGATCTCTGATTTACTCATTTCTTTTTGAATCAAAACATTTGGTGGTTAATCCATCCTGACAAACTGTTATCCAGATGTGGCTCAAACAGAAATATGTAGAGGTTAGGAGAGAATGTGGTCTTTTCTGTAATAAAAACCTAGCACTGCCTCTACCTCTATGAACTTAGATGAGCTCGGCTGCATAGACAGGCTTACAAGATAGCCCAGCCGCCCCTGGTGTCACTAATCTGTATCAGTTACACTAGTGGCTGTGGACACAACGAGAGAGAGAGAGAGAGAGAGAGAGAGAGATTGAGCGGGAGAAGACAGGAAGGCGAGAAGGTGCATGCGTGATTTCTAGAATGTACGACAGGGTCTGCTATAAAGCCCTCGCCCCGAGCCCGTCGGACACACTTTGTGTTTGAGCTCAATCGACTCGACTTCTGCACACGACGACCCAGAGAGGATGGAGCTGGCCGTTAGCGGCGGTAGAGCCCAGAGAGGGGGCCGGGGAGGCGGCTCGCGGGCGGACGCTTGGGGCGTGTCGCGCAGGCTGGGGGTCCGGGTGCTGCTGCACAGGGACATGCTCACCTGCAGCTTCCTGGGCTCGGCGCGGCGCTCGTGGTTCCGTCATTACCGCCGCTCTGACGGGCTGCGTCTCCCCGCAGGACTGAGGGACCAGCGGCGCTCCTCCTCCTCCGCCATCGATGGCCCCTCCGGCTCGCCGCGCGCACCAGGCATGACCATCACCCCGCGAGGACACAACCAGCTCGCAGCCTCCGCCAACGCCACCCTCAGCCACAACAGCAGCTCCGGGTCAGTGCCTACGCCTGCGGGGGTTGCATATACATACACTGTGTGTGTGTGTCTGTCTGTCTGTCTGTGGCACAGCTCATATAGCTTTATATTTGCATACTATACAAGTGTTTACATGTGTGCATACACACACAGACTCACAATACTATCTATTAATGGATTTCACTTTCATCACCTGTAAAATCTCTGCAAGCATACCTGTTTTTAAATGCTAAATTAAATGTATTTCCCGTTTGAATTCTGAAAATGTTTTTATTGCTGCTGTTAAATCTTTACTCGTTTATTGCTGCAGTTAATCACCTGAATAATTAAAATGGGGGTCGTCGTCGTGGACAGGGGCGTGTGTTAGGTGCAGCTGGCCCGATGGATGATTTTCCTCGGTGGTGGTGTACATGTCCTGACTGCGTGGGTGTCCTTCGTCTCATTTCAGATCCATCCCAGGGGAGATGGACGAAGCTGACGGAATCCGGTTCAAGCCCCTGTCGGAAGACTCCGTGTCACTGGCCCCCTCCACTGCCGAGTCCATCATCGTCGAAGGTCAGCATCGGTCGGTCTGTCTACTGATGAGTTATTGTACAGAGACATTAACAGTACACCTGTGTCCGGTATACCTGTGTGGTGCCTGAAGCGCTGTGGTCATCAGCACACTTTGATTCTGGGGAGCACGTGCAGAACGTATATGCGCTGGTATTTGTGGTCTTGTGAGGTCTCTGGGCAGATAGATTGTAGTGTTTTGTCCTGCCTGACACCGCTCCATCTCTGCAGCAGTGTTAATGTGGGCTGGGGACAGGGACTCCCTGCCGCGATGCAGCGGTAAGATGAGCTCCGGTTAGCGGGGCAGCGTGAAGCCAGAGCGGGCAATTAGGAGCGCCTGCCAATGAGCCCCTCTGCTCTGCTCCCCGTGCAGATGCCCATTACGCTTCCCTGAGGGCGGACCTGGAGGTCGACGCCCAGGACCTGGAGGCGGAGTCCTGGAGCCTGGCTGTGGACCAGAACTTTCTGAAGAGGCATCAGAAAGAAGCCATAAAGAGGCAGGATGTCATATACGGTAAGTCAACCGCAGTGCGTATTTGCTGGAATCGTGAAAGTAACGTTTCCATTGCCTTGTAAACTCATTTTTATTACGGGATGGCAGTGGTTGTTTTCCAGGTATTAGTCTGACCCTCATGTGTTGCCAGGGAAACGGCACCACTCTTGCTCAATATCCTTTCATTTTGAATGCAAAACATTCAACAGAAATAAGTGACCCCAGTTGATATCTATCAGACAACTGAGCGGAACCAAAGATTTCACCAAGCTCCTCCCCCCAGTTGACTGACATATACCGACAGCCTCGTATTTTGTGACTATAGATCTGTTCAAATACTTTTTTTTTTCTTGTGTAAGCTGAGTGTTACCTTTCGTTTAAGTAGGATATGTAGCCTTGCGTGTATATCTACTCTGAAGATAACGTTTTGCACAGAAAGCACAGGCACTGCTATTAAAGTTGTGATAAGCATGTTTAATAATGGATTACCTTTACATAGTGCTTTTCACATCTCAAAGCACATTAGAGTGAATGAGCAGCACGTTCCCTGGTGATGCACGCCAGCCATTTTGAAAAATAACACTCCATCCAGTAGCTGCCATGGGTTCTCCAATTTTCATATCTTTCAAGGCCAAGGTTATTTCACACAGTTCTATATGGAAGCATCTCAGGAATTGGATTATTATACACTATAGATCTGTATCAAATGTACTAACTACAATACAAATATGAAATAGTTATAATAATTGAAAGGATGTGTAAACATTTTTTTTTGTTGTTAACTGGGTTGTTTGTATTTGAAAGCTTGAAATATGTAACGGTATGAAAGACTACCTGAAGTGACTACCTGTATAATTAAAATGTTTTATGGTTTTCTGACAACCCCCAGCTGAAGACTTCAGGGACTCCAAAATGGGAGGATGTCTAACTTAGTGATTTTAAACTGGGAGGCAGTTAATTACTGAACTTATGTACATAAATGGCACTCATCAGAAGGGCAAAATGCATAAGTGTCAATTACAATGTCTTATACGGAATTAGGCACGAGCAGTGATTCAGTACAAGACATTGGTGATGTATTTAATTCCTAATACAATGAAGGCATCCCTTTCTTCTGTTGGTCCTACTGAAGGATGTTGCATAGTGTTTGATCTGTAATGGAGCGCATGCGGTAATAGCCGTAAGGGCAGTTATTCTGACAGCGCCGTGTCGCCCTGCTCAGAGCTGATCCAGACGGAGATGCACCACGTGCGCACGCTGAAGATCATGCTGCGGGTGTACGCGCACGAGATGCGGGAGACCCTGCAGCTGGAGGAGCGCCGGGTGGAGCGCATCTTCCCCCAGCTGGAGAACCTGCTGGACAACCACCGCCACTTCCTGTCCCGCCTCAAAGAGCGCCGGCAGGAACTCCTGCCGGCGGGCGGCGAGCGCAACTACGCCGTCCACAGGCTGGGAGACATCCTGTGCTCCCAGGTACCCCGGCCCAGCCTGGGCGCTCTGTCTACCAGGCTTATGCGCATCAGTACCATTCATACTCAGCTGCTGCTGTTGTGCATGCGTTCCTAACATACGCATTCATTCATAACCAGGGTTCACAATTCTGTAGCATTTACAAGCTCTCTGCAACCTGGGTTTTCAACAGTAGATTTTTGAAGGTACTGTACGGGGATCCCTGGCCAGACTTGATATGCAATGACTTCTTTTTTTTTTTTAGCCTTGTTCAGAAAAGGTTGAAAACCCCTAAAAGAGGGCAGACTTAATTTAGAGCAGGGGTGTGGGCAGTCTTATCCGAAAAGGGCTGGTGTGGGTGCAGGTTTTTTGTTTTAGTCTAGCACTAACACACCTGATTCTACTTATCTTGATTGAAGAACATGATTAGTTAATGAGTTGAGTCAGGTGTCTTAGGGCTGGGCTAAATCAAAAACCTGCACCCACACCTGCCCTTTTCAGATGAGATTGCCCACCCCTGATTTAGAGGGTTTGTTGTGAATACTGTTGCACACTTAATTCTGTGCTCATATGTGCCCCCTGGTGGTGTTAACCTGATGTGTCACGCCAGCATATAAAAATTATTTTAAAAAAGACCTGTTAGTGCATGACAGGGTCAATTTGAAATGATTTTTTGTCCTTTTGAGAGATGTTGTGTTTTGCAGTTTTCAGGTGAGATTGGGGACAGAATGAAGGAAAGCTACAGTGATTTCTGCAGTCACCACAACGAGGCTCTCAGCTATTACAAAGAACTGCTGCAGAACAACAAGAAGTTCCAGAGTCTAATGCGGGTGAGAGAAAACATCCATTCTCCATCTGAACACTGTGCCCCGTGAGCATTGAGATTGCATTATTTGTTTTAATTCAAGTTATTGAAGTGTACTGACATTGTTAAGTGCGGATAAGTAAATGCAGAAAGTCCTCAACATAAAGTTGCGTAAATCTGGACTCTGGGAAATAGTTTTTCCATTTTATAATATGTGCTTATCAAGCAATTATTCAACTGTAAAGTTGCTTTGTCACTGTGTTTGTTGTCCTCCATAAATACTGCTTTGCATAAGGGTCATAATTTCCTCCCACAAAAAAATTATATTAATGTATTTGTACATTAATCTCTGAGTCTCTTGTCTGACTTCACAGAGAATCAGCAACCTGTCCATTGTGCGTAGGCTGGGGGTGCCAGAGTGCATTCTGTTAGTAACACAGCGCATCACTAAGTATCCTGTCCTGGTGGAGCGTATTCTGCAGAACACTGAAGGTAAGTAGTCCAGTCCTGTCCAGTAAATTTCTGATTTAGTCAGGCTGCATATCTGCTCCGAAAGGAAATGCAATGCAAGCCTTAGACGGGGGACTGTGGGTCTGGGCTTCAAGTGGCTGGTTGGCTGGCTGGCGACTGTATCGATTATTTCACCCTCAATCGATGCAGCGGGGGGAGTTCAATCTAAGGTGCTAAACGGAGCAGAGTCCTGCCAAGCTGCATGTGCGATTGTCCAACCGTGTGTTGTTTTTGTGATGCCAACAGCCGGTACGGAAGATCACGAGGAGCTAACGCGAGCCCTGGGCCTGATCAAGGACGCCATCATGCAGGTGGACACGCGGGTGAGCGAGTACGAGAAGGTGTCCCGGCTGAAGGAAATCGCCGGAAAGCTGGAGCCCAAGTCACTTTGCAAGATCAAGGACGGCTGTGTCTTCCGTAGAGAGAACCTCTCCCAGGGCCAGCGCTCGCTGCTCCACGAGGGCACAGTCAACTGGAAGGCTGCTTCTGGCAGGCTCAAAGGTAACCACGCCCCGTACTGCTACTGGGGCAGCCTCAGAGGTAACCACGCCCCCATACTGCAACTGGGGCAGACTCAAAGGTAACCACGCCCCCATACTGCTACTGGGGCACCTGGACCTGTCTGCCCCATTAAAGAGCCCCTAATGTAGCCCCTACCCAACCTCATCTCATAACCCTAGAGAACCTCATATCTTGAGCCCCTTTCTCAACATCAACAACATCCCAAGGGTTAGCTATAGGAGGTGATTACCACCCCTCTGGCTGGAAGGCACTGCCAAACATGGTTTCTACTATTACCTAAAATCATTTTTCAAAATATGTCTGGAATAATTCATACTTGTGTTGTCTTTTTTTTTTTTTTTTTTTGTGGAAGTTCCTTCAATTGAGAAAGATTTGCATATTCATTTTAATTCTTTTCTTGCACAATAGTTTGTGATTCTTCTACACTTCTATAATGTACAAATCATGGAAGAAAGCTGTATTGCCTAACAAACAAAATAGAGATAATTAATTCAAATAGGAAATTATTTTTTGCCTGGAAACTTCTTGTTGAAAACAAAGCAGCATAGAGTTCTACTGTAAAGTGCTTTTTAAGTGTATTTATGTGCATTATCTGGGGTATTATTTACTCTGTTTTCTCAAGTGTTCACTGCAGAATGTTCCATAAGGTAATCTGTGAGTTGAGTATATTGAATGAAGGGCTCACTTTTTCAGTAGTCTTGAATGCATTGCTGTGTCCATCGATACGTTTTTACCGCAATGTGGAGCTTCTGGACTGTCCAATATTCTCCAAAAAAACTTTTTTGACAACAGACGAGGTAGAAATGATGGAATGATAAAGCAAGGTGGATGAAAGCCACGAGATTTATGGAAAAAAAATAACTTCGGGCGGGGGACTTCTCGTCTGTCAGGCTTGTTGCATCACATGGCTTTCATCTTAAAAATGAGGCATCGTAGGCTTATTCATCCTTGACTTTAAAAACAATGCAGAATATTTCTCTTTGCTGTGAGACTTGTCTGTGACAGAAATGGCATTCCTTTGTCATGTTTTCATGTTGAAACATAAAACAGGCCTGAAAATGTATTGAAAAAGACTCCAGACTTCCCTGCTGTATAGCTTGACCTAATAAAAGGAACTTGGATGCAAGAACAAGGGAAATAGGACATTTGTGATGTGTGATGAAAGAAGGATCATAACTTTAATGTTGTGTATCTCTGTTCATTTTAGACGTCCTTGCCGTACTCCTGTCAGACGTTCTTTTGCTGTTGCAAGAAAAGGATCAGAAGTACACTTTCTCCACTGTGGTGAGCTTCACAAAGACTGCTTGATATTTTAGTCTAATATTTTCTCTCCAAATCTGGAATGGCCAGTTATTCCTGCAGTTACTGCCATGCCACACCCCCCAATCAAGGAGCACAACAGCTGAAGCACTTATTCTCCTCAGGACTGGCATGTAAGCCAGTGACTTCCACACCGCAGGCTGCACAGTACTACGGGAGAACATATCTCAGTATTCTGAGTGTTACTTCTGTGCATTTTTAACAGCCTAAGCGGTATGACACGTGCTTGTCTGATTGTTTGTTGTCCAGGACAACAAGCCGTCGGTGATATCGCTTCAGAAGCTGATAGTGCGGGAGGTGGCCCACGAGGAGAAAGCCATGTTCCTCATCTGCGCCGCCTCCAACGAGCCCGAGATGTACGAGATCCACACCTCCTCCAAAGAGGAGCGCAACACCTGGATGGCGCTGATCCGGCAGGCAGTGGAGAGGTGAGGTGGCCCTGCAGGCTGTAGGGGAGTGTGCAGGTAGACCCAGTGTGCAGGTATTTCAGTGTGCAGGTAGATCCAGTGTGCAGGTAGACCAGTGTGCAGGTAGATCCAGTGTCCAGGTAGATCCAGTGTGCAGGTAGATCCAGTATGCAGGTATTCTAGTGTACAGGTAGATCCTGTGTGCAGGTAGATCCAGTTTTCAGGTGGATCCGGTGTACAGGTAGATCCAGTGTACAGGTGGACCAAGTTTGCAGGTAGATCCAGTGTGCCGGTAGATCAGTCTGCTGGTAGACCCGTATGCAGGTAGATCCAGTTTGCAGGTAGATCCAGTTTTCAGGTGGATTCGGTGTACAGGTAGATCCAGTGTACAGGTAGACCAAGTTTGCAGGTAGATCCAGTGTGCCGGTAGATCAGTGTACATGTAGATCCAGTGTGCAGGTAGATCCATTGTACAGGTAGACCAGTGGAAGCAGGCCCAGCATACAGACCCCTCACTAACCTCTCTCTGCCCTCTCCCACAGCTGCCCACACATGGACGAGGGGCTCTTCAACGAGCAGGAGGAGGCGCGAGCCGTCAGACTCAAAGAGTTCCAGGGTAATGCTCCGAAGGGAGAAGGCGGACCTGTTTATTGGTGTCAGAGGAGGATTAGGGACTGGGTGCTCATGGTTCAACCTCTGCTCCTCATCCTGGGGCTTTTGAGATTCTATAAGCACTCCTTGAACAATCCACTGCTTGTTCAAGTTCGGGAGGAGCCTGAGACAGTCTCCTACTTTTCTTACTGTTAGTGTGCCACTGTAGTTAATAGGCACCACACAGCGTATTAAAAAGTGTCTCATTCAGTTGCTTATTCTAGTTTTTAGTTTTGGTAAGCTCGAATTAACTATTACTCTGGGAGATGCAGTCCAAAGAGGTTTCTTTAACCTGGAATGATCTTTATGATCTTTTTGAATGTGTACTTTGTGATTTATGTGGTAACAATATGCCATGTTGGTGTAAAGCCATTTAATTTGCATTTATTAATTAATGTTTTTTGCTTAATATAAATTTTCTAACCTTAGAGCGCCTGAGCCAGAAAGATGCCCAGATAATGCAGAGCCTGACAGAGAAGCTGCAGATCTTCGCCGACTGCGCAGAAATTATTGCAGGGCTGGAGGACACCGGGGCTCGCTCTCGCCTGCTGCTGCGAGGCGATGCCTCAGATCTCCAGCAGGGGGAGCAACTTCTCAAGGGAGCCATCACTGAAGGTAGTGCAGCAGCACTGGCAAGAGGGAGCATCATGGCTTCACTTATACTGAGGATACAAGTATAGATACTTCAGTAGTTTGTAGTTATCCAACACATTACAGCTACTTTATAACAATTTTATTATTTCTATTATTTACATTCAGGTGATTTCTTGGATCAGTATTCACAAATTTTCAGTGAACCTAAAAATGATGTTTAAGAGACCTGTAATTTAAGGGCTTGGTTTCTCTGTAGAAAGAGAGACCTGTAGTTTAAGGGCTTGATTTCTCTGTAGAAAGAGAGACCTGTAGTTTAAGGGCTTGATTTCTCTGTAGAAAGAGAGACCTGTAGTTTAAGGGCTTGATTTCTCTGTAGAAAGGGAGACCTGTAGTTTAAGGGCTTGGTTTCTCTGTGGAAATGGCTGTAGTTGAAGGGCTTGGTTTCTCTGTGGAAATGGCTGTAGTTTAAGGGCTTGGTTTCTCTGTAGGAATGGCTGTAGTTTAAGGGCTTGGTGTCTCTGTAGAAATGGCTGTAGTTTAAGGGCTTGGTGTCTCTGTAGAAATGGCTGTAGTTTAAGGGCTTGGTGTCTCTGTAGAAATGGCTGTAGTTTAAGGGCTTGGTGTCTGTAGAAATGGCTGTATTTTAAGGCTTGGTTTCTCTGTGGAAATGGCTGTAGTTTAAGGGCTTGGTGTCTCTGTAGAAATGGCTGTAGTTTAAGGGCTTGGTGTCTGTAGAAATGGCTGTAGTTTAAGGGCTTGGTGTCTGTAGAAATGGCTGTAGTTTAAGGGCTTGGTATCTGTAGAAATGGCTGTAGTTTAAGGGCTTGGTGTCTCTGTAGAAATGGCTGTAGTTTAAGGGCTTGGTGTCTCCGTAGAAATGGCAGTAGTTTAAGGGCTTGGTGTCTCTGTAGAAATGGCTGTAGTTTAAGGGCTTGGTGTCTCTGTAGAAATGGCTGTAGTTTAAGGGCTTGGTGTCTCTGTAGAAATGGCTGTAGTTTAAGGGCTTGGTGTCTCTGTAGAAATGGCTGTAGTTTAAGGGCTTGGTGTCTCTGTAGAAATGGCAGTAGTTTAAGGCTTGGTGTCTCTGTAGAAATGGCTGTAGTTTAAGGGCTTGGTGTCTCTGTAGAAATGGCTGTAGTTTAAGGGCTTGGTTTCTCCGTAGGAATGGCTGTAGTTTAAGGCCTTGGTGTCTCTGTAGAAATGGCTGTAGTTTAAGGGCTTGGTGTCTCTGTAGAAATGGCTGTAGTTTAAGGGCTTGGTGTCTCTGTAGAAATGGCTGTAGTTTAAGGGCTTGGTTTCTCTGTGGAAATGGCTGTAGTTTAAGGGCTTGGTTTCTCTGTAGAAATGGCTGTAGTTTAAGGGCTTGGTGTCTCTGTAGAAATGGCTGTAGTTTAAGGGCTTGGTTTCTCTGTGGAAATGGCTGTAGTTTAAGGGCTTGGTTTCTCTGTATAAATGGCTGTAGTTTAAGGGCTTGGTTTCTCTGTGGAAATGGCTGTAGTTTAAGGGCTTGGTGTCTCTGTAGAAATGGCTGTAGTTTAAGGGCTTGGTGTCTCTGTAGAAATGGCTGTAGTTTAAGGGCTTGGTGTCTCTGTAGAAATGGCTGTAGTTTAAGGGCTTGGTGTCTCTGTAGAAATGGCTGTAGTTTAAGGGCTTGGTGTCTGTAGAAATGGCTGTAGTTTAAGGACTTGGTTTTTCTGCTCCCTTTCCAGTGGAGAACCTGCAGAACCTCCTGCTCTCTGGCGTGAGAGAGACTTCTCCACGGCCAGAGGAGATCCAGGGCCAGGGCTCAGGGGTGCTGCCCCGCAGAGCGGACACCTTCGGGGGCTACGACAGCAGCCCCAGCATCCTCAGCAAGCGTAAGGCCCTCACGCCTCATCAGAGCACATGGTGGAGCACATGCTAATGGCCTCAGGGCTACGTGTATTTGCTTTTACGCACAGCATATTCATTTTATTTATTAAACATAAACTTTACATAACTAAGCATGTCTACAAGTCTATGTTTCCATAAATATAGCCTTTTGGTTGTCTGCATCATGCAAGATTATGTCTGAAGTAGGAACAATGCAGTTTGAGTTTCACGCAAGGTTTCCCCTTGCTCTCTGAACACAGTGCTTTATCAGTGTACGTTTGTGATAAAACTGTCCCTGTGTTGTGGCTTGTCCTGTTTAAGCTCCGCCCACAGTGTGCGTTGTACACACCTCCCTCTGTGCAGATGGCAGCGTGAAGAAGACCTGCAGCGGGGACAAGCCCAGAGGGAGGAGCCAAAGGGCCAGCTCCGACCCTCAGCTGAAGGAGATCTGTGCCGAGGGCAGCCTGGAGCAGTCTGTGAGTGACCTCCTCCCTCCTCCTCCTCCCCCTCCCCTCCCCTCCCTTTAATCCAGACACCTCCTGAAGAACAGGCCGTGTCACATATCTGATAGACTGTAACCAGGGTAGAGGATTCCATCTCCCACAACAAACAAGCCGGGCTGACGTGCTTGCCGTCGACGGCGATAAGAGGAATCGGATGATTTCCTCAGAACTTTCCATGTCCTGAATTTTATTTTTAAGCCCAGGAGGGTGACATCACTCCGTCTTGTGTTACAAAGCTAATATTTGTCAAGAAAGTGGGTCAGTGTTGCTTCCGTTTAGATGTTGCCTGTGTCTTCTCCTGCTGTATTGCCTGGCAAATTGGATGACTTATCAAACGTTACCCTCGTGCTAAACGGGCGTATCTGTCCTTCCCTTAGGCTGGTGAAACCTCTCCAGCAGCCTGGAATCCCATCTGGTCAAACTCCTTTCCCGAGGCAGAGGTAGGAATCTGGCTTTAAACCCCACTTGTGGTTTAGAGTCACATTGAAGAAGCACAATTACAGAATAATTCTGTAATTATTGTGTGTTTCAACCCAGGATGGCTCAGAGGTCCAAGTACAAGCACATGATACATAGCTATGATTTCATAGTGGGTGTTGTAAACAACATTGTCTGTTAAAGAATGGTCTTTTGGAATCTTACATCTTATCTTTTGGTGCAGATTTCTTTATTTAAAAATGCTATGTGTAATTTGAGAGATTCTGCTTGCAGTCGTCATTGTAGCGGGGTGTGGGAAGAATCTATGTTTCTGTTGATGTGCTGAACACCATCTTGTGGTGAAGATGAAGAACATCTTGGTTTGGAGAAGCTAAGAGGCCCCCTCATGTTAATGTCGCCTGTTCCTCTCTATTTTCATAGTTTTTTGATCGGGTGCTGATGCTGTCTCAGAGGCTGTATAGCTTGCAGGTGAGACTTCTATGGTTGTCATTCCGTATTCGCAAAATCGACGGAATTTGGTTCTCTTGAATGAGGATCCGTCGCGAGGCCATTCTCCCATGTGACCCCTATGTGACCCCTCCCCCCCCAGGCCATCATCTCCCAGCAGGACAGCCACATCGAGCTGCAGCGGGCGTCGCTGACGGAGCGCGAGCGGCCCGGCCGCCACCGCGGCAACGTCCTCCTGGAGCAGGAGAAGCAGCGCAACCTGGAGAAGCAGCGGGAGGAGCTGGCCAGCTTCCAGAAGCTCCAGAACCAGCACCGGCAGGAGCAGGCCCGCTGGGAGCGCGAGCGGCAGCGCCAGCGCCTGCAGGCCGAGGCCGGCGAGGCCCAGCTCCACGAGCGCGAGGACGAGTGCCGCCGGCTAGAGGCGCGCCTGGCCGAGGAGCGCCAGGAGCTGGAGCGCCAGCGGGAGAAGTACCAGCAGGACCTGGAGCGGCTGCGCGACTCCACCCGCTCCGTGGAGAAGGAGAAGGAGAGGCTGGAGCAGCAGAAGAAGGTCAAGAAGCACAAGACCATCGCCAACCCTGGCCTCTTCGCCCTGGATCCACAGGTGAGTGGCCTTGCTCTCCCTCTCCCTCTCCCTCTCTCTCTCCGTCTCTCTCCCTCTCCCTCTCTCTCCCTCTCCCTCTCTCTCCCTCTCCCTCTCTCCCTCTCCCATGATTTACATGTGAACACAACGTTAGGAACACCAGCACTAAACACCATGTGAGGATCTGCCATTGGTAATGTAGGTCTGAACCAGGCCTGGGGTCACTTTGGGTTCAATTCAGTCAATTAATTGAAATTCAATTCTTGAATAGAAATATCCTCATAGTACATTATCAGGTTTTTTACTGATCATGAATTGACACTTGATTCAATTATTGAATTGAAATGTGATTACAGACATCCCTGCTCTGAACACGTACGCCTTTAGCTTCTTCCATCCCCAGTATTATCTCCTTATCATGTGGCTTTCTCTAGGCCACATAACACCAGTGGTGGTTCTAGGGGGGTGCCACTGACCCCCGTCACAACAAACTTGGATCCCCCTGTGGCCCCCCTGAATTAGGAGTCTAAAATGACAGAATCACTTTTTGCGATTATAAGAAGAAATGTCTAAGGCAGTGGTCCTCAACCCTGGTCCTGGGGACCCCCTGTGTATGCTGGTTTTCGTTCCAACCACAATTGCAATACTTGAATTTTAAGCTGTTAATTTTTCTTAATTAGGTGTTTTTAATGTTTAGAGGGATTATTTACATTCTTAAGCCACATTATGTTAGTAATAGCTATGCATGCCATGAAGAATAAAAGTCCAATATTCACATTGTGCTGTATTGTAAACAATTAAAAGGAGGTAAAAAATGTTTTAACTGATCAAATTAAAGACTGAGGTGAATCAATTGGCTCATAATTGGTGAAATTGTGGACACATGGCCACAAAAAACTAACCGTTTGGTAAATAATGAAGAATTCAAAGACAAAGCAAATGATAACGAGCCAAACCTGCATTGTGTTAACAAGTTTAAGGAAAAAATTATGAAGGAACTTAAACTTGTGTTCAATTACCTAATTAGGAGCCTATTCACCTGAGTTCTTACCTCTTCTTTGTAATTGTTTGCAATATAACACACTGAGCATAATGAACATGGGATTTTTCTTCAAAGCATGCATAGCTATTGCTAACATAACGTGGCTTAAGAGAGTAAAGAGTTTAAAGTGTTCTCTCTATACAATTAAAACACCTAATTAAGAAAAAAATAACAGCTTGTTAAAATTCTGGTATTGCAATTGTGGTTGGAACGAAAACACAGGGGGTCCCCAGGACCAGGGTTGAGGACCACTGGTCTAAGGTATAATGTAACTACCCCCCCCCCCCCCTAACAGAACAACTGGTCCAAGACTGGCACTGCAACACAGCACTGAACACTGAGAGGCCATCTCCAAACTACATAACATTGAACACCACGCTAGGCTTTCCCAAGACCACATAACGCAGCACTAAACACCGCAAGACGCTTTCTCCAGACGAGTCGTCACAGCTCTGAACACACGTTTGTTAAGCGTAAGGGGCAGTGAGTAAATCTGCGACGCAGTGGTGTAGGTGAAACCGCCACAGACGTTCCCACGCTCCTCCCCGCCTCGCATCGGCCTCTGAAACATCAGGAGGCCTCAGCTATGCGCCCACAAACAATGCCACTCTGTCAGGTAGAATAGGGGCCCGGTTTGGACGCCTGCCACCGCTCAGCCAGGATATCTTCCATCTCGCAAGACCTGTTTACTGATGGGCCGCCAGATAGCGAGAGCAATACCATGGGAAAGAGACACTAAAACTCCGCCGCGTGAGCAAAGTCGTAACCAGCCGCGCCGGCTCCCACCCGCGGTGAGGAAGTGCTCAGCTCCCGCCTCCGGCGCTGAATGCCGCATATTGTGCGAGCTCCAGGAACTGCGAGGCCGGGGGGGCGAAGCTGTCGTTTCAGGAACAGGCAGTAAAAGATGGATCCGCTCGCGCCGTTATCGCCAAGATCTTTCTGAGCAAGCTCAAACCCTTATCAGACCGAGAGAAAGAGTTTCGCTTCTGCAACGAAGGTTAGAGGTTCATCGCCGGTGCTGAAGGAATGGGGCGCTAATCCCCTTTACGTCGGCATCAAAAGATTCTAAATCTTTTTTGTCGGTGTGGTGTTGTTGGTGTACCGCTGACCGCAGGAGAGCAAAACCTGTAACTGATGCCCCTTTAAATATGCGATTTATCTCCTGAACAGACAGGCAAACCTGCACACTCCATTCTCTATGGAATGGATACTCAAATCTGGCCCTCGAATCCAAATCCGGCCCTGGTTTTCTTTTCTCCCAGGTATTTAACTGGACAATTCGTGCTACTGATTGGCCAGGCTGTTTTCGCACCTGACGCCCAGGTATAGGGAGCGTGGAAAAACGGTGGTTCTCGGCCCTGGAGGACCGTGATTTTGAGTAATATGCGCCATGCAGCTGATGCAGTGTCGAATGCGCCGCTGCGGATTAAGTTGTTTTGGTCTGAAAGCGGAGTGTTAAGGTGCCGTGCTGTCTGCCGGCGGTAATGTGATGACGTGCTTGTCTCTTTTTCTGGCTGCTGATACGGTCGATTCTCTCCGGTCATAGGCTAAGCCCAAGGGCGATTCTTAAAGTGAGCCGACGCACGCTGACATCGACAGAGACGGTCCAGTGTCTCTCTTATTGAGTTAGGTCTGTTCGTATCTATTGGAGTTATTCGGCATGTCTAATTCTTTGAAGCGTCTTGAGTAGTTGAGTAGACACACAACCCCTCACTGAGGCACTCTCAAAGACGCAGCTGACACAAATTACCCGCAACGTAGCGGTTTATTCGCCTGACAAGCAGGGCTTTCACAGCAGCCTGGCTCTACCTGGAATACTTTCTATTTTTGTGCTGAACTGTTGTGAACTTTTCAAAAGGCAATATTGATTTCAGAGTCAACGAAATTAAACAAGGCGTCGTGTACAAATCAGGTCCTCAGACCAGTTTTACCGGACTGTTTACCGGACACTAGAGCACTGATAAAGAGGAACGCTCGTTGCTCTTCTCTGTCCATCTTGCAGATTACATTTATGCACCCGCCACCATAGACAAATGTGTACGACACCGTGTTTTTGACCTGTGTCCAACGTTCAATGGTAGTGCCATTACCGAGTCTTAATGCAGACCGATATTCAATAAGGAGACATCATTAGTCGCTCTGGTTTGTTTAACTAATGTTTGACCGTAATCATCATTAATCCTTTATGTTGCTGCGGATTTGTACTTTGTATGAAATATGTGTACAAATATAGAAGTCGGCAAGTCTCTGCAAGTCGTAGTACTGTACAAGCTTTCATGTTCGTCCCGCTCTATGGGCCTGTAGACAGTATCCGTAGAAACTATGGCAGAAGGGTCTGTTACAGAACCTTGGAGACGATTAGTTGAATTGCAAACACAAAGAATGGTTCCAGGTATCTATGTGTCTGTGCGGAACATGGAACGGTAACCAGGGCATGAAATTTACTTTTTCCACCCACTGGCCAGAGTGGCTTTTTCGACATTTTACCAGCCACATTACCTTTTACAATGTAACAACCTGGTTGGTTACCTGCCAAAGTGACTGCTAGAATAGAAAATCTTACCAGCCACAATCAAAGCATTTGACTGGTGGCGGGTGTTAATTTCACATCCTGACAGTAACAGTGCTTTGTTGTGAAATGGCTTATTTGTTGGCCTTAAATTATACGCAGCAAATGTGTGCGAATCTGGCCCATGTTTATTTCCTTTACCCAAAGATGACAACTAGATGAAACTCTTATGAAATTCTACACAAAGTATGCCTCGGCCTTCTGTGGAAATGCGATCGGTTTGATTTACTTTCTTTTGAAGTGCCATATGAATTTTGAAATACTGAAGGGTTTTATATTTGACACCAGAGGGTTGGTTATAAATACCAACTGTGTTTGTGTCCTTATCTTTTGGAAGTGAATCACTGATTTCTTGTGCCAGGTAATTTATTGCCGGAAATAACCGTGAAATAAACTGAAGCTTCTGTCCATGTTAACTGTGGGACTGTGGAGGTCATTCCTCAGTGAGCAGGTGATGTGGAAAAATTTCACACACAAAATTACAACTGAGATGCAGCAAAATTGCATCTCAGAAGTGTAAATAAATACACTGGGCCTTAAGAGTGGTGTAGTCTTAAGAGTGAGTGTTGCACAACTGTACACTGAGGATTGGAGTCGGTGGCAGTTGGTGTCGAGTGGTTTTTCTGCGTGCCGCTTTGACGGTTTGGATTTTGAACCCTTTTGATCTGTGCCAGGGCTTGCCCTTCCACTGCGCTCTCTCTCTCACTTCCTGTCTGTGGTAACAATGCAGCACTGTACTAGGCTGTCTGCAGGCCTTCACCTCTCTGTATGGTGTCTGCAGAAACCCCCCAATGCACCCTTTGTGAAGTCAAACGTTTTTCCCAGCATGCTGTGGGGCCGGCGATTAGGTGGTCGCTCAGGAAACCCGAGGCTTCCAGGTATTTTGTCGCCGCGTGCCCTGTGCATTTTTTGGGTTGTGGTTTGTTTCTTCCCTTTTTGTTACCGTGACTTCTTTTATCTTTCCTTTTTTTTTTGTTCTTCAGCTCAGCTGTTTAAAATGTCTCAAAGCTGCATGGCGGCTTGTTTACGGCCGCTCTCCCCTTTTGATTCAAGAGCCGTTTCTGCAAAGGCTGACGCGTTACTCTCGGCGCTGCGCGCGGTTTAAAAAAAGGCCCAAATGAATATTTGCTGATATGTGTCCAGGCCTCTGAAGACGAGAAACCGCAACGTATAATTACCCGGCAGCGCTCTCTCATTAATGCCGCTGCTGGAATGCAGCCAACACTAATTGTTTATGTGATGTCAGTGGAGCCTTTGTGTGCCGACTTCTCTCCCCCTCATATTTAGTGGCCCGGTAACCCTGTATTTAGAGAAGGCACCTTGAGAAGGGAACAATGACACATCTGTGTGCGGAGGCACTGAGAACGTAGGCCAGCCCCCGCTGTGCGCTGCTCGAGGGCAGGTGGACACCCAGGTGTGTCATTGGCGGGTCGCTGCAGTCCCCAGGGAAGCTCCTCTGAGCTCTCACCCAGCTGGAAATATCTGTTCTCCCAGGGCATCTTGGGGCCTGTAAATTGCCAGACATCAATCACCTCACGGCAGCGAGTAAGCCTAGACCTCCCGATTCCTGGCCAATCGGCATCGGGGCCTGATTGTCTGGGCTTTTCAAATCCGAACAGCAATCAGTTTTGTGAAAGAATATGAAGGGTCATGGCCCCGTAAACTGATTTATGAGAAGAAACTCTCCTGCAGCTCCACCCCCCCCTTTAATTCAAGGTAGTTATGAGTCAGACAGTACAGGCCCTGTTTTCTGCCGATGATGTCACTTAACAATCAGCCCCCACCCCCTTCCCCCAGCTGATTTGGCCGTATCTGATTGTCTGACAGCCTGGCAAGTTCTACCTGCCAATTGTGTGAAGGGGTTTATGTTTCCCATGCTCTCCTCTGCATTGTCCTAAGGCTTCCTGCAGCACTTCAAAGGTCTTTAAAAAAAAAAAAAAAAAAGAAACCAGCAGAAAGAGAAGCATGTGTTTTAATTCTCCTTTTCATCCCATAAATGCCGCGCACTTGAGCGGATTGTATTTCCTTCGCGGCACATCGGTTACGCGTTTCGTCCCTGCTGAGAAGGGCGCTGGCTTCAAAGCGGATCCCCCTCCCGCAGCGTTTGGTGGTAGTCCCGCACGCGCGCTCGCAAAGTTGGCGAGCGGCGGAGCTCTGGTTTCGGGCGCGGCGCTGTTAGCGGCTCCCGTCGGTCCGTCATTGTTCCTTCTCCTCTCGCCCCCCCCCCCGCCAGGTCCTGCCACTGTCGTCCAGCTTCAACGGGGACCTCCTGATGGGCGGAGCCGGCGACCTGGCGCTCGCCTCCAAGCCCCACGTCCGGCCCAGCCTGTCCGTCGCCCCCGCCGACTACCTGGAGAGGGCCGAGGCGCTGCCCCGGCGGGAGAGCGGAAACGCGCAGCCCGTCAAGGCCGAGGTGCCCCTCCACCTGGTCAGCACCACCAACCAGCCGCACAAGCAGGGCGGAGTCCAGCAGCAGATCCCCACCAAGCTGGCCATGCTCAGCAAGGGCAAGGAGAAGGGCGGCAAGGCCAAGGGTTCCCACCGCACCGAGAGCTCAGGTCAGAGCGCCAACCTGGCAACCCAGCTCTGGCGAGAGCTCCAACCTGCAACCCAGCTATAGAGGAGCATATGTCACAACGTTGATATATGCTCCTGCTTGCCTGGAGGGGGTGTGGGGGCTAAACCAAGTAAGATAAAAGTTGCAGGGTAATCGAATGTTATGCCATGATTGGGTAGCTTGATGGCACGTGGTTACATCTCAGTGTATGCTTTCATTATCAAACCTACATTTTGATGGGCAGCATGGTGGTTAGCACTCACAAGTAGGAGGTTCCGGGTTGGAGTCCCGGCCGGCCCAGATCCTCTCTCCGTGGGGTTTGTATGTTCCCCCCGCGTATGTGTGGGTTTTCTCCGGGTACTCCGGTTTCCTCCCACACTCCAGACATGTAGCCCAGGGACTACAGATGAAAATTAGCCACCCTGGCAAACTCTGGCACATGTGCAGAAATGTTATTGATGTGCATTGTCCCTGTCAAATAAACTAATAAATCAATTACAACCAACATTGGAAGTGGGTTCTACATTACTGTTATGCAGCACATGTATCTGATTCATTCAGAATCCTGCAACTTTTGTTTTTCTCGTCAGGGAATAGGGTACTTTGTAACATAATATTGTAGTAATAAAATCATTGCTACAATAATTGGTGCAGTTGATTTGAACCACAGGGTACAATGATTTAAATGTAGACTTCAGTATAAACTGTAATGTTGCCCAGGGTTTTTTGGTCAGTAGCATATATGGGTATTTTTTTTTTTTTTTTTTTTTTTTATCTTGCATTTTCATTGTGGTTGCATATTTCACTGTGAGTGTAGATTTTCAGTGTAAAGTGCTGTGGGTTTGGCTTTAGGTCACTGATGTTTATATAAATTGTTAAAGGTGAAAGAAGTCGCTGCATTGCACATTTATGTATGCTTCTTTTTCCACTGGTGAGCTGGACTCGGCTCTATTTGAGCTGCCATGTGCATTTTCCATTATCTTATGCTAGAGTGTGAATCTTACCAGCCACCATGAAAACTGTACTATTGTCCGGCTGGTGGCCGGGTGTTAATGTCGCACGCTGATTAGAACCCATCTACCTCTGTCCTATAACAGCCTCTGTGGACATGAAGCAGATGCTGCCTCAGAAGCTGTTGGGGAAGGAGGACGGGAGCTTAAGAGGGAAGAGATCAGTGAGTCCTCTCCAGCTCAGCCATCCAGGTAAAACCCACAAACAAACGCCATCACAAGGCATGAACTTCTTCACCCACTAGCCGGAGTGGCTTGTGGATTCTAAAAATCACCAGCCATTTTCAACATTTTACCAGCCTCATTACTTTTTGCCATGTAACACAACCTGGTTGGTTACCTGCCAAAGTGGCTGCTAGAGTAGAAAATCGTACCAGCCACGATCAAAATTTTGCCAGCAATTGGCTGGTGGCGGGTGTTAATTTTACACCCTGCCGTCAGCTTGCTCCTTCCCTCTAACTCCACTGTGTTTGGTCTCTGCGTAAATGGCAGTTAAAGCAACTGACTTGTGCTTTTCTTTGGCAACCGGGCAGATCATGCGATCCCTCCAGACAATTACCCCGACACCCAGCCCGCGTACACCGTCGGTATACACAAACAGACCAGCCAGAGTGCACTACAGAACACGCCCCCGGCCTACACCATCGCAGAGGAGATTGCCAAGGAGGACGTCATCTACTTCTGAACTCCACCCCCCTCCTCCCCCCCCCAGCCACACACACGTTATGGGGCGGAGCCAGGACCAAAAGGGTGGGGCCCTAATATCTAAAAAGAGACCAGAGCGATTTGCTTCGCTGCCCCCACCCCGCCTCAAAAAAGAAAAGAAGTATCTACGAGGTACCAAATAGATGTAATTGTTTTTTTGTTTTTTTGTTTTCTTTTAATACAGTTATTTTTTTCAGGAATGTATTTTATTATGTCCTATCTCTGATACTGGTACCTGTTTTAAATTCAGCCCAAAAAAAGTTTAAAATGGTAAGCAAAAGAGGAAGATGGAGATATTTCCTGGTGGATTGGCATTATGTTTTTTGGTTATGAAAGGGGTTCACCTAATGCTCTGAACACTTCAAAGGCAAATGATGTCCAGGTGGAGAGTATAGGGAAGAGCGGGTAATGGAAAAAGAGGGAAGAGAGAAGGGGTGATGGACTGCATGTGAAGAAGTCTTGTTGAGAAAGATGACATTAATGAAGAGCTGACTGTTTACTTGCCTGGAAAGGTGCCTGTTTTGCACAGTGTAAATATCAATGGGCAGGCGTGAAGAAGAACCAACCGTCAGTTTCATTTTATTTTAGCTAGAAACGGTGAGGCATCGGTCGACTTTGTTAAAATCACCCATGCATTTGCGAGGTTACTTTTTTCATGATGCTTCCTAGTTGGTCGTAATGCAGTTATGTGCGCAGGGTTTTAAATTGGAGCAGTCTCTCGTTAGTTCAAAGCCATTTATATGCGGCAACTTTCCCAGACAACCACCAGTAGCCTGGTTTGTCTTTTACAGTAAACCCTTCCAGTAAATATTTTAGATGGTTCTCACAGCACCAGATCTTAAAACTGTGGCAGCGGTTAAAGAAGGAGCCGTGCAGAAGTAAATATTTGACGCGTGAAATATTCAGAATCATCAGAAGAACGATGACGGGCTTTGCTTCTGATCCAAGCCTCGAAATGAAATAGGGTGTAAAATGCTTCCCCTGTTCTAGTTCTCCTGTGCTTTCAGAGGCAGCGAGGGTAACATCAGAGCACCAAAGTAGCTTTTTAATCATGAATGAACGAATGAGCAAAGCGTTTCTGACCTTAGCACGACCGAGAGGCCCTTTAGCCATGGCTCTGAAAAGCCTTCCTCTCTCAGCCTTGGCCATGTCTTCCTCTTTAACCGCAACGGCTCTGGATCCTCTCTAGTTTTGGTCTCTGTCGTCTCCACACAGTATTTGAAAAGTCAACCAAAACGGAGTGCTGCAAGATAGCAAGGCACAACATGGCACCTGTATCGCGCCAAACCAGGCAATGCTACGTTACCGCGCTACGGAGACCCGCAGCTCCCGCGGCTCAAATCTATCTGACTAAAGTCGACGGCAGTTCTCCCTTTGGGAAGCCCCTCTTCTCTTTGCAGAAGCATCAGTGCAGTCTTAAATTCCAGCTGTTTTATACTTAACCCCTTAGCAAATTCCATTTCCACCTGGTGTGCACTTTAACTGACAGGTGTACACTTAAACTGGTAGGTTTAGACTTGAACTGGCAGGTGTAAGAACTGTTCCTCTACAGCTGCACTGGGCTCCACATGCCATTCACCAGGAAATAATAAGTTTTATTATTTTATTTTTGTTTTTGATGATGCATCTAGGATGCAGATGAGGAAATATATTTATGTGTATATATCTCGGTACTTGTCATTGTATAGAACTGAACAAAATTAATGCTCTCCTCACCTTGATGGTACAAGAGTCAAAGGTAGTGAAGCAGGGTCAAAGTTGCCAAAGTTGAAATGCCCAATTACTACATGACATGAAAGATCTCTGTGGACAGGTGGGCATTCATTTTCCACCGCGATCGTTTTGAAATCTGTTTGATGTAACATTTCTGTGCTTTAGACCCAAGTGTATATACTGTATAAGCTTGAAGCTCTGATGTAAATGTTCATGTGAAAACTAGACTAGTCCTATGTTTTTTTTTTATTATATATATTTTTTGAAGTAAGTATGTTCAGCCTTGGCAGTAAGTATTTTCTTAACGGATGAAGGTAATAGGAAAGTGAGATGACGTTGCGGTGGTCTTTAGGGGGTTAGCTCCTCACGGCTTCACATTGTGTGCCCGTATGAACCAAAGGGGGATTCCGGTTGCGAGTTCAGCACAGAGCAGGGGTTTTTTCCCGCTACAAACAAGCGAAGCCTGACCACTCTAAATGGCGGTTATAGTAATGAAGGAACACCTTGTACGTACAGTTCCGTGTCTCTCTTAATTTCTCTGTCAGAGTTTTGTGATGGTTATGAATTGGTACATTTTAACTGTTTTAGTATGTATTTCACAAGTCGTTGTAATCACTTCGATATGCTTGGTACTAGTTGAGATTTAATTATGTCGCCAATCTGTTGTAAAGGCAGATGTACATGTTTTAATTAATTTTGATTACCAAAGAGTCAACTTGTGACTAGTGCTTTTATAAAATCTGTTTTTGTTTGTTTTTTTTTGCTTTTAATTTGGAGAGGTTATATGAAGCTTCTGGCCCTTCAGACAGTCGGTAAGAAACCGCGTGGGTGCAGGCTAGTTTTGCTCATTTCTTCAGAAGTGCAAAAATTATTTAAAAGAACGCAAATTGTCAAAAGTGAGTTTTACGCGACATTGACAGGATTGTAATTTCTGTCCATCCTCTGTCCATCACTGGTCTGCAGAGCACTTTATTTCAGATCGTCGGTGAAGCTCTTTGACATGAGCAACAGTCACTTTCACAGAGCACCTGCTAAAAAAAGAAATTCCCTTTTCCCGACCGCTAGCCTGAAACGGCACCAAGGACTCACTCAAACTAGCCACGTATGTAATGTATGTAGAAGATCAAGTTTATTTTGGTTCGTTTTGTTTTTAGATTAAACTTTAAAGCAATTAAGCAATTACATGTGTCATTTTCTCACGCAAAACATCTTGATCTGTGGATGTAAATAGTGAAGAATTCTGCCAATTACACTAGTCACTTTTGGATAGTTTTGAACTTGAAGGGGAAATAATTACTGCGTCATTATGCATTTTTTTTGTTTGTGTACTTCAACAGTTTGTGTACTTCAACAGTTGCTTCATGAAATCTGTAGCAGAACAATGATTTGTCTTTTGTAAAATGCTGTTTTATCCACTGTGAGACGGATACCTGTGGACATACAAAGCTACTGCCTTAGAGGAAGAATGACCAATTTTAGTAATAAAAAAAAACTAAAACAAGTTATGGTTCAGTTTCATTGTTGTTTTATGTGACGCCATGGAAATGTGTGCAAATCATGGGATTTTTCATCTTGATGAAGGTAGTCATGCTTATTTTTGAGGGCAGTTGCCCTGCATGTAAGCAAAAAAGAATGCACTGCAGTCTTGGGATCTGTGTGACCCCATTTACAAATAAATGAGATCGCATTCTGTGCTCACCATTTGTATAGAGCTTACATTTACCTGAGACTAGAACCATTAATCAAGATAAATTTTATTTGCATTCAAGTTTTATTCAGATGCACTCAAATTACAACTGATAATTATAGTACTCAATGTATCTATTAAAATTACTACTGAATGACAAATATACAGAAAGGATCTGGAATGAAAAAGAATGACCGTTGTAGTCCAACATTAAGTCCGACCGTTTGGTGAAATTTCACTGTAAAATATTTACGAGGTCAATGTGTTCTGCACTTCGCTGTTCAGAATAAACCCTGCTGTGCTGGACAATGGGCACAGTGTTCTCCCAAGTTAGTTACGGGGACATTTAGTGCATCATTTCACCCAAATAATGCGGGACATGAGCTATCTGAACAGATTTAGCAAAAACAGTGTGCATGTTTACTCTGGGCGGAGCTGCGTACGGTACACACGGGGACGGTGGTGGATCCTCTGGCTGCGTAGTTCACTCTGCAGGAGCCTAGTACAGGTCTCCATTTCTAGTCCTGGAGGGCTGCTGTTTTTGGTGCATTTTTAAAATGTATTGATTGCGTAAGCAGGGGTAGGCAACCCTGGTCCTGGAGTGCCGGAGATGTTTCTAGTTTTTGTTTCATCTGAGCTTGATCACAAGAGGTTGAGGGATTATTAAAAGTCTGAGCCTGAATATTCTGACTGGTGAAACACAGAGTGCCTCCAACACCTGCATTCATTATACCTGATTAATTGAAATGAATCCGGTTATCAAGTTATAGGTGTGGATGGAGCGAAAACAAGGACCATCCCTGGCACTCCTGGACCTGGGTTGCCTACCCTTTGGCTAAAGAGTCTACTAATGCTGTTTCCATATACTAAATTGCCAACTGATTTCAAAGGATCCTGTGGACTTTCAGGACTGGAGTTTGAGATCCCTGGTCTAAAGACTCCAGTCTGACACAGCTGAAGGAAGGCCTTAGCAGTCTGAGCAATAAATGGCTGCAGAGATGCAACATGTTATTGGCATGATGTCATTTTGCTATTTCCAAGAAGGGGAAAAAAAAAACAAGCGAAGACCTATGTTTTGGCAGTGGCCTTGTGCTATAAGGATACCTGTGAGAGTTCTGTGAGAGTTGATTTAAGAGGCGCTTTCATAAAATCCACCTGAGCTTGACGGTCAAGATTCAGTGCAGGAAATGTGGTGGTCCTGGCACATTTGGCAGACACCAGGTTGTTTCATTTGGTTTTTGAGTTACACATTTTTCCTACTAATTATATTTTATCTGGAAAAGTCTGTAAGAAGCCGGTTAATTATAGTCATTTTGTGATGAGGGTTCTTACCACAAAGCAAACAAGCTATTGAAAATGTGCTGTTCTCTGTACATAATGTTACTGAGATACTGTAATGTCTGGTTAGTGGAAAGGCCTCTTTGCCTTACATCTGCTCACCTTGTTGATTTATTCGAGTTTAGTTGGGCCATCTTTGTACTGTAAGATTGTAAACGTGAAATATATTATTTCCTCTGCATCCTCTAACTTGGCTTCGCCCTTGAAATGAATAGCCGAAAGCATCTGGCATAATGTTGTACTTGAACTGGGAATATCAAAGCCAGTCCATGTATGGGAATAATTAAGGGAATAACAAAGAGGGAGTATTGTGTAAAATGATAGTGCTCTTTGGTCTTCAGGAAAGAAGTTTCAAAGTATTAAGCCTGCATTTAAATACTGGTGGCCTGTCCTCAACACATTGACTGATATTGTAATGCAGAAACAATATCAGTGTTAAATCAACACTAGCAGTGTTTATAGGAGGCCAAGCTAAGAGTACACCATCAGAGTTGATTTTACACTGAACATTTTGTTGTGTGTGTGGATTAATATTGTTGGATTTTGGACATTTAACGCCTGCCCTCAGATGAGCTAGCAAATATTGATTATCATTGTCAAACACGCACATGATCCTGTATTAGTCTAAAGACTATTTGTGAAGTTCCATATTTGTGTTCTAAAAAACACTATTACCCAAAAACTCTCTCTTCATTCATATTTATAGCCAAAACTGGTGTCTCTGTGTAGGCTATAGCATTTTGACTTATTGCAATACAGTGGTGATATTTTCATTCACTTTTTAGCATACCAACTGTAAATTAATCCCCCTTATGGAACACAGTTCGCTGCTTCCTTGTCTACCAAGGGTTGTTATGACATGTTACATAATTTTTTATGTCTTCACGTTGGTGTGCCTTAAAGGGTGCTTGCTTTAAAACACAATGCTCTCTTTATGCTTGCGACATTGGAGGCCACTATGAGGTGATAACATGCAGTAAAACACGCTGTACTGCCGCTCGTCCTCTCCAGATGATAACTTTCATGATGGGTACTCAAAGCTAGAACACACTGGCTCTGATTATGTAACCAGGGAAACCGAGCAAGTAGCTAATTTTCCATGTACTGTGAACACCGTAATTTGAATGGATTTGAGTGCAATTTGATTTAAATAGAACGCGCTAGGCCTCCGAGACTGTACCGTCTACGGTGTTCAAAGTGCCGCTAATTTATATGACATGCAAATTACAAACACTGAAGCCCGGCAAGCTCTCTTCAACACAAAATACCACAGAGTCGCCATGCAAATGCGGTTATCGAGAGGGACTGGTTCAGGTCCTGTGGGGCATCTTGGGACATCGTGCCGTAACCAGTCTATGCTCGTGAGTCAGATTACCCCTATGCCAGTCTGAGCACACAGTCCCTATGGCCACGCCCCTTTTTCCTCATACCTGTGGCACAGATGAAAGCACTCTAGGCATCCCACTGAGGAGACTTCTGGGTAAGAAAACATTCCTTATGAAGACGCTGTCTGGGCATGTCTTCCCCCGATACGTTGGCACAGCCTGGGAAGCCTCAAAGCCGCCATCGCCGGGCCTCATACATAGCAGTGTTTCATGACAGGAAGTGTCCCAAGGGCACACTGCAGCATTGAAAACCCAGACATTGACCCCTGCTCAGGTGCAGTTCTAGAACTGTGTTTCCTTGTCAACCGTGTGAGTTGAACTTTCCAGCGGGCACTGTGCAAACGGTGATAAACCCCTTTTGAGTGCAGCTGTGGAGCTTGGTTATGCGGTGAGGAAAGAGCTCAACATTATGGTTTACATATTCGGCGCTGCTGGAGAAATCACTTGCGTAAGCAGCAAATGTAGCATCATTTATAAAAGAACATTTTTTTCTTCATCTCCTCAAGAAGTGTCAAGGTTGCAAACGGGTAGGAGGTCCGAGTGGCATTTATAGAGCTCAGGAGAATTCCCCCCATGCTCATTTGATTTATTATTATTCTTTTTTTTACTTCTCAACCTCAAGCCAAAATCCTGTGTTGCCAAAGCAAACGCTTGCACTGCAGAGATTTTTTTTTTTTTTTTTTTGCGCTGGCAGACTTTGTAAGTGTGGGCAAATTTAGTCGTGTACATATTCAATCTGTACACATTGTCTTATTGCCTGTTTTTCTTACCCAGTTTCAAAAGCTGCAATATCTAGTCTATACAGTTTACAATTCAATCAGCTGTAACATTGCCATTGTACTGTAAATGTACAGTGCATTGGTCGCTGTTCATAAAGTGGTGCCCTCTCATAGTGAAAAATGGATGAGGATTTCCCTTTCAAATCTGTGAACCAATACCGGAGCCAGGTGATAGTTCTTACTAAAGGGCATTTTATTAAACAAATAAAAGGGATATATTTTGCTTCATGAAATTCTCTCTTTGTGAAGTCTAGAAGTAAACAGATGGATCTGATGACTATTTTCAGTCCTGAGTTTCACACAGAGCGCATCGCCGCCTTGCCCGCAGCCTTCCCTTTGACCAAAGAGGACGCACATCAAACGCATAGCTTTCAGCCAGCCGTCACAACCACTTAGATTAGCCCTGCCTTCTGTGTGTCTGACCACCCTTATGTCCAAAGTAAACACACGCATGAGGGAGATCACCGAGTGGCTTCCCAGCCCATGTAATAGGCATGCAGCAGTACTAACACACACACACACACACACACATGCGCAAACACACGCACACACACACACACACGCAAACACACACACACACACACACACACACACACACACACACACACACACACACACCTCGTCCCTGGACCGAGACTCCCTGAGAAACCCTCTCAGGAGGTCTGATGTTTGGGGTTAAGGCAACACCTTTTTGAGGAGTTGGGTGCTTAACCGGGACACCAGGCACTCGAGTACGTCTGTGAGTGACAGTGCAGTGAAGTCCATTGTTAGGCACTTACCTACTCAAAGAGCTTAGGAGCCAGACTGTGCTTTTCTGACTGTGCCCTGTGGATGTTTGAACAGCAGAGGACTCTAAAAGGAGGTGGGGAAAAAACTCAAAAAGGCTATGAATTAATGTCTGACCTAAAACCCTTATTTTTCTTTTAAATCTAAATATATGGAAAGTATATATAGAGCTCTGTTGTTTTCCCTAACCTCCAATTGTTATTAGTAGCCCTAACCATATGGCCTTCCTCCATTCAAAAAACCTTTCTACGCACACGCACCTTTTAACCCAGCGGAGATTTTGTTAAAACGCCAGCCTTTTGAAGAAAACAAAAAAGCGAATGGGGAAACTGGGGCGTAAGTAACTCTGGCACAATCCTGCTGCAGCAGCGCCTGCCATCAGCAGAGAGTGCATACCAAACGCGGACAGTTGGGTGCTTTAGAGAGGTTGATGAAATGGAAGATTTGTGAGCTGAAACAGAGCAGTCACAAGCCTACAGAAAAATAGCTGTGATGTCTCTCCAGCGTCTGCCAAAAGACCTGAGGGCCGATGCCTGTAATGACTAGCCAGACAGCAGGCCCGGAGCCTTGTGTTTCGCGCACGTGAGCAAGTGTCGGGGGGCTAGGAGTGCAGTTCGGGGTGAATTATCACTTGGCTACTTCAGATTAAAGCCCCGATTGTCGTGCCAGATACTTATTGAAAGCCGGGACCCGGCTCCATGGCATGCTGCCAGTCCAGTGATCTATAAACAGCAGACCCCTGACTAGCATTCGCGGGGCCTTTCTCTACGTTTTTCTTTTTTTTTTTTTTTTCCCCATTCCCTCTTTTCAGGCGGCACCTCTTTGATAATGTTCTCATTGCCTCTCGATTGTGGAAGCTGCCACTGGGGGGTTTTAGCGGTTGGAGAAAACCGTACCCCCCCCCCCCCACTATTGTCTTATACGTTGTGTATCATTTCATCCCACAGTTATGTCCAGGACTTGTTTTGACTGCATGTGTTATTTGTGCCAGTGAGAGACACGCATTATACCTCAGTCGTGCGAATTTAAGATCGAGGAGCATAGGTGTACCAAGCTTTCCTCGCTGACTACAAATGCATGGACTTTGCATCTCAGGCAGAGATCTGATGAAAAGCACAGTTCTCTTCTCTTACTCTTTCTGCCCTTTTCTTTCTTTCTTCTTTTTCCTTCTCTCAGCCTTCCTCTGCTTCATTCTCCCTCCTCAGCAGGACATCTCATTTATTTTACAGCCGCCATCCCTTAAGGCTTTAATTATCCCCTCGGCCTCCTGGGAATTTGAGCTGTAAGCCAATCGGAGCATAACCGTTTGCAACCTTTTTGTTCCTTTGAAAATAAACACATATATGGCCACCAGTGCTTCTCGAGCCCACTTGTAAAACAAAGCAGTGGCTTGACTTAAAAAAAAAATGGATGCGCTTCATTTAAATCGTAAATCCGCGGTGCAGGAAGATGACACACTTCTACTCCTGGGAGGGAGACGGTTGCAGATGCATTCACGTCATGGCAAGTTTTTAAATTTTTAAAAAAAATTGTATTATTCACATCGATGTCCGTTTGTATTTGAGCATCCAGATTGACAGTGCTCGCATAAGCAGAGGCAGGCTCAAATTCATTATTCAGATTTTATGTACATCTGCTAGGCCCCATCTCTAAGAACAGCAACCCTCTTTGAAGACTTTAGACATCCAATCACAACTGCTGTGACTGGAGACTGCTTTTATTTAATGCATCCTCAGCCAATCCCCTCGAGACTACCTCCAACCCCCCCCCCCCCCTTTCTGCTTTTCCGCCCAAATGCAAAATTCTTTCCTCTTGTAGTAATACAGTTCCGTAGAACAGTGATTTACCCCCGAATCTTAACAATAGCTTGTTGTGACTGGTAAGAAGAATACAGTTCTGGCCACCAGCAGTCCCATTCCAGAACACAACGCCATCCTAAAATTCTTGAGACATACTTGGAATTTATGTCAGCTCTGTGTCATCGGCTATAACAGCCCACATTCTACTTTATTGTGTATCAGTTACGTGATAAAATGTGTGTCATGGCTTCTGTACAGGGAGCGGAAATGGGGAAAATCTCTATTGAATGCACTCTGGTGCAATCTTTCACTGACAGATAAGATAAGATAATCCTGTGATTATAGGAGTCAAATTCTGGCGTCAAACTTGATACCATACGTACAGCGTATCATCAGTTTCATATAATATTTCAATTGAATATCCTAACCTGCCAGAGAACCTTGTGAAATAGGTGTGTGTATAATTACGCCGGCTGTGTGCAGATTAAGAAAAATGTTCTGCAGTAGTAAAGTGAAATTGATTCCCCCCTTTCCCGTAAGCAATAAGAGCTGTTTTAAGGCCTAACGTGTCAGGCATTTAACATGTAACTCCGATACACGGGATAGAAATGGTCGAGGAAGGCCGCTGCAGGTTGTGGTGCAGTAATGAGGCATCAGTTTGACTGGCAGGTAGCCGTAAATATGAAAGCGCAGTGGGGAGCGCTCGCCAGGGGCGGCGCATTAGCGGAGCGGCGGCCACGCCTCAGCCTGGGTTCATTACCGCCGGCGCGGCTCTTCAAAGACAAACCCCGGCGCATCAAGGCCGCTGTCAGATAAAGCGCGGTGGAGGCCGTAAAGAGCGGCCTCGGCGCGTCTGTTCTTCCGACAAGGCCCTCGCAGTTGCCGTGCAATTTACTCTGTTGTGTAAACAGCCATTATGATCCCGAGATCTGGGTCCGCGTGACGCTCGCTGGCCTTGGAATGTTTACGACGTCTCCTAATTTCTAAGGTGCAGCCCTGGCTTAGGCGGTCTCATTTTAAAAATAGAATCCATATTTCATATGGCCAGTACAGAAGCTGCTAAGGGCCGGGGGAGGGGAGTGGCGGGGCAAGCTTCCCAGTTTATGAGTTTTTCGCAGGGATTTCAGTTTAATTGTTTTTTGGACTTTTAAGGGATCTCTGACAACCCCGAGTAACGGAGCTAAGCTCTGCCTCGCCTGACGTGATCCCTGCTTTGAGCCTTTTTAAAGCCCTTATAACAAGACTGTCGTCTCATCCAACACCCTAGATCCTGCGTGCGTCACAGTAAAACATTACCCTCTGCCTTGGATGAGCGCAGGAACTGTTTACACACCTCCGTTTAAAAGTGGAAATATAGCCCTTTGACATTTCAAAGGAAAAATGTCACTGCTTGTGTCATTCTTTCTTAAAACAGCACTCTGCACGCACCGGGGTACTGCCCCAAAAATGTGCCTACGTTTCCCAACATGCCCAAAGCTGTAGACCTCCTCAGGACACCTCAAATGACTCTCCATGGGGGCCCCAGGCCATAACAGCCAGGAAGCAGTGTGCCTCCTACCACAGCCCAAGGTGAAAACACTTTTCAGTGCTTTGGAACGGATGCCAGACCAGAGCCTCTACCTCAGCGGTCGTCGTAGATTCCGTTTGCCCCGCGTTTGCACACAGCCCAGACCAGCCCAGACAGAACAGTGGAGCTGAGGAATCCACGACCAGACGAACCGCAGTCATTTTGTGGGGTTTTTGATAGCATCGGCATCCCAACACGACCCCTCAAGCCTCCCGGAGCCACCGCCCTAATCGGCACGCGGAGGCAGACACCACAGAGGCGGCTTATAATTCCACAGAGAGCCTCTCCACCAGGGCTTCCAGCGCTCTGAGGTGTCTGTGGTCCGATGCGCAACCTGTCTTTTCTGTGGGCCAGACTCCTGGGCAATTATCGCAGCAAACAAAAAATATTCCTGTCAGCAAGACCTTGTGTGTGGTTGAGGACCACGTGTATATGTAAAATATTTATAGGTTTTGATTTACATTTCAAATTTCTTTTGTCTCTCTCTCTCTCTCGCTCTCTCGCTCTCTCACTATATATAGGCTGTATATACTGTATATATATATCTTCCCTCCCATTTTCTCCCTCCTTCTCCCTCTCTATTTCTGTCTGTCTCTTTCGCTCCATTCCCCCTCCCCCATGTGTGGCCCTATCTCCCTGGAGGCCAGTGGCCCCAGTAGCCGAAGCAGGGGCCCCTGGGGGAAACGAGTGGAAGTTAATTCTGAACTAATTCTGCGCCATTGTGCTCCGTGAAGCGGCACAGCTGTGGGCCTAGGCCTGGCGGACACACGCCGATATTTGGATGGGGCGTCGGGGTGTAGGCTTCGCACCATGTCAGCTCCATCTCACTCGACCCCCATTCTGCTGGGGGTCACGAACGCCCCGCCCCCAGCCCACGCACGCACACGCACGCACGCACACATACACACACGCAACGCACACACGCCCCTCCATTCAGATTGGACTAGCGTTTGCATTCTTTATCTCCTTTCTTCCCTCTCCTCTTTCTGAGGCGGTCCGTTTGGCCCCTTTGTCTTCGGCCGACCTTCAAACGTCTATTTATGCATGGCGGTTTGACTGTGCCGCCGGCACAATCCGTTTGAAATTTCCGTTTTTTTTACATTTTGCATGACAATGGCCCCATTGACGAACCCCCGCGCCTCCCCGCTACCCCATGCCAGATTTCTGTTTGGGAGCAAGATGTTTCATCATCTTATGCATTGTGTTTTGAAATCCATAAATTAAAAGTTGCTTCCCCAAATAGGCATAAAGACATGCAATGGCAACGGGGACATGCCTGACTGCATTGATTCTGCTGGTAATGATGTCAGGTTTTACAGGGCCACATTTTATTGTTTTCTGCTTGTTGTTGCCAAATAGTTCACTTTGTGTTAAATGTTTTCAAAGCTTTCTATTGTACTGTAGAGGCTTTCATGGCCTCCATCTATTCTAGGATTACTATATAATTGATAAATCAAAAACATGAGAAGTACACATTATTTATGTCATTTTTGATAATCGATTCATTTTACATATGAGGAATATAACATAAAAAAGCATAACATCTCCAAAAGTCAAAAACTAATATATTCAATTTTTGTTAATTTCTATCATATACATTTTTTTTCTTATTCATACTCTACAATAAAAGTGAACAACCTATTTACTGCCTAACTACAGGGTCCAGGGAAATGATTGTTTTGAAGTGTATGTGGAAGACAATGTTACATTTCCCCCCAAATCCCACTTGTCCGTTCCCTCCTGATCCCATTTCCGTTTGGGCGCCCCACTCTCTACCCCTTGGGAGTGGGCCCAGCTGTTTTTGTTTTTTTGGGATAGCTGCTCCCATCTGGTGTCTCCACTGGCCCGTGTGGCTCTCTTTCTGCGGCTGTCCGTCAGCAGACTCCGCCCCACGTGCTTCAGAGAGGTGTGGCTCTACCAGGGCACGCGGCTTGGCCACGTCCCCTCCGTTGCCACCAGCCAGTTGGTCCGCAGGGCCTGGGCAGAAACCCCCCCCCCCCATACCAGGGCTTCTTGCGGGCTGAGTTTGATCCCTCAGGATTACTCCGCTGTTAAAATGCTAAATCAATGAAAACAAATGAAAGAAATTAAATCAATGCTGAAACGCAGTTCTGAGTGCGATTGAGAGATTTCTTTCTTTATTCACCTTCCCAGGAAATCTGGTCAAACCAGGTAAATCGAAGCGGGCGGCTCGCCTTTGCTGCTCACAGGCGTCGCAGCATTGGGAAAACTTTGATCACCTGAGAGATGAGCTGTGTCTCTGGGCTGAATCATTTCCGTTAGGATCGCCGTTCCGTCCGCCCACATCTGATCGGAGGGGGCGGGGGTTTGGCGAGCTGTCATCTGCAGGCCGTTCTCAACAGGAAATGAGCAGGAACCACACCACACCCCTGCACCTCTTGCCCCACAGCATAGCATTCCCTCCTTCAGCCCCAACCCCCAACACCCACCCCTCCAGGTACGTTTCCCTGTGGCTATCTGAACTCTGGAATGCAACACTGAGCTATGGCCAATTCCCTCCGTGTTTGCTGCCTTCCTTAAAGGGGCTATGACCGTTCTCCCCAACCACTCTGGGTGAATAGGAAAAGTATGCAGAAAATTTTGCATGTAATTGAACAGTCAGTTCTAGGCATGCCCTCTCGCTTCCCTTCAGCACGTTTTGGAAGTCTTAAAGATAAATTATCCTTGAGAACAAGGATACCTCAGTTTACTCAATGCATGGCAGAGGCTCAACATAGGTGAGAGGCCATTTTACTTTTTAGGAACTGACTTAAAGGAAAAGACTTCATATACTATTGGGAATGGCGGGGTGCATTATTCAAACTGGCCAAACCAAAAGCATATACAGACCTGGGGGGTTTTCACAGGTCTGTATATGCGGGATTAAAGAGTTAGCTGGCTAACTTTTGTAAATATTTTGAATTTGATGACATCCAATTGGATGAGAGCCTGGGTTACTTCAAAATATTTACAAAAGTTAGCCAGCCAACTGCTTAATCCTGCTTCGTGAAATACCCCCCAGGGCCTTGTTTCTGGTTCAAGTTAACTCCACTGAGTAAAACCCGGAACAGCTTTTTTTTAACTTCAGTCCATGTTCCAGATTTGGGAGGGTTCCGGGTTTTTACTCAGTGCGGTTATCCAGCTAACTCAGTAATCATGCTTCGTGAAACAGGCCCCTGGATTGAGCAGCTCCGTTTATCTGGGTATGCGGATCTATGAGAATATTAAACCTTCAGGATACTGTTGTCCCAGTGATGGAGTGGGAGGATTTCGGCAAAACAATCTCAGCATTATTATCTGAAGCAATTGACATTCCTCTGTGTGACCACGATAGCCGCGGGCAAAGGGAGCCATCATAGTGCGCCAGCGCTGGAAAGCCACCAGCTATCCATCTCCCCTCGCCAAGGAAACGAGCCGCAACAGACCGCAACGGGAGGTTTTCACGGCACCAAAAAAGCCCATTTGTTGTCACCAGTCTTTTGTCCAAAGGATGTGCCAGGCGGCACTAAGGCGGCACTGCGATTTAAAACAATAATAATTTAGTCGATATCCCAGACAACCCACGGTAGAAGACACGTTTGTCTCCGCTGAGCCCATCAATCTGTTTTAAGCTGTAGGAACGTACCAAAATGCCCTCATATTTAAAAGGATACCCCAGTTAACATTTGTAAAAAGATAAATCCTGAGGCTCTTTTCCCTGATCCGGATATGATGGATATACATATCCATACATTACAGTGCATCATTACTTCAATGCTTACCTTTTGATCAATCGATACTACAGCACAAACTCTCTATACTCTATTCAAAGCTCACATCTAGTTGGTCATCTCAAACGTATTTTAGGAAATCCCAATTTAGTTATGCTCTACAATTACAATGGATCATATGGTTTTGAATGCTGTCTAGTCCTTTAAATAGTCAGGAAAATATGAAGAACAAAGTTTTTTTTTCTTTTTAAAGAGTCTATTTATTGTTACAAAAAGCCATTTCACAATACATTTTCATTATGTATTTTACATCAACTTACATCAAAGAAAGCTCACGGCATGTTGTAACATTGGTTTCATCCTTAGTGTTAACCCCCTCAGTATGTTGTTACAGTTCTATAAAGGTATCAGAAAAATGTACATAACGAAGTGCTCAAAAACATGCCACGGTTCTCCCATCGAGCGATTCCAACTTCTCACAGGGAAGAAACAACAGTAACCATAATTAAGACAAAGGTTAAAAACCAAAATGATGTGCAAATCAAAAGGCATTTAACAATAAAACCTTAAAAATGCATATTTAAAGCATAGCGGATCCACTAACAAGGCAGTGCCAGAAAAAAGGAGCAAAGAAATTTAGTGTTTCTGCAACAGATGAATTAAAGACATATACGAAAATGCCGCTGACATTTGGCACAATGATCCTAATAAGGCTGAAAAAAATCCTATTTTTGCATTAATGCGCGAGGGCAGACGATCACTGATAAAGGCTACATTAGGACCACGATAAATAAACAAACAAAAAACCCTGAGAATACACACACAACATGTTAAAACAGTAGACACTACATCAGACATGCACGTAGAAAATCTTACAGTACGGAGAGGGCATCTTCATTCATAAGTCACATTCTCTGCATAGTAATTTAAGTACAGAAAGAAGATACAAATTTAGATCACCAAAATTGAAGGCAACATGACTCCAGAACTAAAAATATCAGGGACATGTTTTTGTGTACAAAACTATCTACTTCCTGAATACAGCTTCCAAACGCATAAGCGTTAGCTGTATTCTTGATTTAAGAGTAACACGACGCCTGACCAACAGCTGAGCAGAAAAGCTCTTGGGCTGCTGGAGACTAAAAGAAACGCGTCTCAAAAACCTTCAACCGACAAATAACAAATGCAAACTGTTAGTTGTTTTTCCCGACTGTGGTATTTCATTTCAGTAACTTGCAGGCGATTTCGGAATCCTTTGTGCAGATACCGCATTTAGAATCCTCCACTTGAGATGCACGGGAGGGTTTGGGAACCAAAATGGCTCCATAGGCGAGGGCCCTACAACCCTACAGCTGTCCACATAGGGCCCAGTCAGCCATCACACACAGGGCTGGGATCTGGCCACGTTTGGGCCAGGCCCCAGTCGGAGGCTAGCTGCGTTATCTGCATCGCAGCCGTGGCTACGTGTCCATTCCCATCTGCGTTGCAGTCCCTGCTTGGAGCGCCAGGACCGAGCCTCGCTCTGCTAGCGCTAGTAAGCGTAGCGAGAGGGAGAGGGAGAGTGCGGAGCAGGCAAACGGGATGGGAGACGGGCGAGACTCCGGTTTCCACGGTCCGTTCCGTGACCTCGGGTCGCTCTTTGCCGTGCTGAACTGGTGCGAGAGGTCCTTGTGATTCCAACTGCTGTGGAGGATTTTCATCTTTCTTTCACCCTCACCCCCGCCCCCCCCCCCCCCCAAGGGCTCCCCCCAATCCTCCACCCTGCAGCATTCCCAAAGCGGCGAGGGGAGACACACACCCGCATTCCAGACAACACTGCTGATCTGGGGACAGAGAGAGAGAGAGAGAGAGAGAGAGAGAGAGAGAGAGAGAGAGAGAGAGAGACACACACACAAGGGGTTAGGAATCCAAAGAATCCAAAGAGCTACCCTGCCATGTAAACCCCTCACATTTCTGTGAAAACTAGACATGTGACCATCACAGATTCTGTGCAGTTACAGGCATATTACAGCATGCTAATACTTCAATAATAATAATAATAATAATTTTACACAACACTTTTCAAGGATGCAAAGATGCTTTGTCATTTATGAAAAATAAAAAACATTTTTTTGTAATTATAATTTTTTTTTAAATTATTACTAAATCTTTTTATTAGTACAGAAAGCCTGAACTTGTCCAAATGTACATTCCTTGGTTCATATTTGGAGATCTTGACATTTTTTATGTGAGATTCCCTGCCTCCGCTCATTTCCCCTCTTGAATCCCTTGCATTTTAATGTTAGAATGTCTGCTCTCTCTGCTATGAGCAGAAAATGTACTGACACAATTTAGAAAAAATTTGAAATATCTCATTTTGCAAATAGTCAATGGCTGGGGAGTCTTCCTGCTCAAATGATTTCACTTCCATGTAGAGTGTGTGGAGTGCATGTGCGTGCGTCTGTGTCAGTTTATTCTTGGCTTTTCTGAGGGAGGAATTTGCAGGGGCTTTACTGATGGCAAATTTATCTAACTTAATGAGAACTCATTAGCTTTAGCGGGAATGGCTAGTTAATACCACAGGAGCCTCAACTGATCTACCACCATCTGTGCCCGATGCATGATAATACAATCTGCTCTATCCTTTGCTGGAAAGGCTGCCTTCCTTTCCGTACATAAAACTTTTCTAGCGGATATGGCGGCCTGTGTGCATTCTAACTGCAGCAGTACTGCCATGGTGACTCTTCACTCTCTTCAGACCGCACGCCAAATTTCTATAAATTTTGTCTTTCGCTTGGAAGAGGCTCCTGCTTTTTGCTATCGGCGCACCAAACGCAAGTGCCGCCCAATGGAAGTTTCCAGACTTTCCACTGCCGTCAAGATCTGGGAGTTGTTTTTAACCCTCCTATTTTCACTTCCAGTCTTGCTCAGATGATCAACAAAACGACAGTAAAAATACTGCCCTCTCGATATCACCGTTTCACGTGGGCAACAGCTTTAAATTTAGTTCTTATCCCAGCTTAGCACTTTGCAGTAAGAGATTTTAATTTTCTTCTTTCAAAAATGAGTTAGATTTCCTTCCCTCTACATCTATACTGTCTCGTGTTACCCGAGCAATCACAGTCCATGCACCGAAAGTATTTTTCCAGAAGACCTGCAACCAGGATTTGAATGCATTTGCATGTGCAGGATGTAAGCGTGTTGCAGGCTAAAGGTCATTCTAAATTCAGGAGCAATAAAGAATAAAGCAAAAGAACAGAAGGACTGGCTTATTCAGCCCCGCCTACACATCCGCCCGTCTAAACTCTTAAAGGACTTCAAAGGAAACGTCAGCCAGTTTTATTCAAAATGCATGTGTCTTATGAAATGTACTTGAAACGCATGAGCGAGCATTCTGAACAATGCCCTGCAAGCTTAGTTGACGATGCAAGCCGCCTTGATTACCAGCCGTAGCTTTTCTTAAGTGAACAAATGGAAAAACCCTGTAAAAAAAAGAAATAAAATAAGCTGCTTTTCACAAGGTGGTGCTCCGATCACTTAAACACAAAACGCGTGGTTTGTGCAATGCCGACGATTTCTTTGTTTAGGGCTCAAGCAAAACCAGAGATGACACTCACAAATCCTTTGAACGCAGAAAGGCTGCTGAAAGAGCCGGCTTTGCTCTTCACTCAATTTTTAAACAATGGGAACACCGCGCGCCGTTCTTTTCCACACGGTTCCCGCCGTCTCGGTGGTCAAAGAGGTATCCGTGGAAAAGCAGATCTTTTCCAAAACATTTTGGATTTCTGCATTTTTTTTTTCTACTTCTCCATTCACTCTATTGAACATTTCTGGCTGCCAGTGAAGCCGGCTTGCGTCATTGGCTGCAGGAGATGGGACAGACGCTGGGCTTAAATGAGAACAAGAGCATGCTGTTATATTTCCATTTGCTTGGAGAAAAGAGACAAAATCTGATGGTGGAATGAGGCGGCTGGCAGTGACCCGCGTCTCCAGCGAATGAGGGGACGCCTGACCGCCGGCCCAACTTCCACCCTAAACCAGAGATTCAGGTTCGTCCGCCGTAGGAGCGGCAGAACATGTGGGCGACTTTAAACACCTCCCAAAGGGCGTGACACACACCCACACACACACACTCCTTTGTGCCCCGCACCCACTCCTTCCTCACAACGCCTACCACGGACATCTGCGGCTTTTCAAAAACCAAACTCAATGATCCCACAATGCACTGCTTCAGCGCCCTACGTTCTGTGGACACGTTTTTGCTTGGTACACAATTTCGTATCGCGACCTTCTGTTTCCAGTTCACTACACTGGGGCGGCAGTGTAGTTTAATGTTTAGGGAAATGGTTAGGATTCCCAGGTAGGACACTGCCGTTGTACCCTTGAGCAAAGGTGCTTAACCTCAATTGTTTCACCATATATCCAGCTGTATAAGTCAATACAATGTAAAAATGCAAAAGCTGTCTCAGTCGCTCTGGATAAGAGCGTCTGCTAAATGCTGTAATGTAATGTAATGTAATGTAACTTCCTCTGCCAGTGTAGGAGGAACAGAAATGAAAGGAGTGTATTTATTGCCTGTAATCATCACATCTGTTTCTCCACAGTACAAGCTCAGCCTGTACTGAGGTCAGCGCGGGCCAGAGCCGCCCGGTCAGAGGACCGGAGAAAACTAATGGCTCATTTGGTATGCCTGAATAGGACAACCCCTCCACGCATCTGCTCATCAAGAGCTTCGCCAGAGAATTTACAACAGATCAGAGGATTAACCGGCCCCCCCCCCCCACCTCAAGGCCACGGCGTCCCTGTCCGACGCACACGCTCAAGCCCAAGCCACCGCAATGTTTATTATCTACCAGGCATTAATTACCATGTATTGACACACGTCTAAATAAGGGCGCGCTGTGACAGGCCTGTTAATGAACCTCATGAATATTAATCAGGTCTTTGGTCGGCCCTCAACACTCACAGCTCACCGGAAAAATGCACACTGCATATTATTATACTTTATGGTATCAAGGTCCCACTAACAAAGACAACGGCTGTAGTTCAATAAGAGTCCTGACTCCTGACCTTTTCTGTGTAAAAGTGGAGGTTTTTTTAAGCCTTGATATTGTGTCGTTCGGATGAATGACTTGGTGGGGGCTGCTGGTAAAACAGTGCTGACAGCTCATCTGTTTATTACTGGTGATCGCATTAAAAACCCCAATATTATTCGCTCGTTTTAATCACCTTTTCCTCCGGCCTTCGCTTGCAGAAAAGACCCCAATAAAAACTCGATTAGGTTTATGCAAATGTAGGCACGCTGGGGGCTATAACAGGGCTGATTGATTACTCTGGAGACCGTTAGTGGGAGTGTGTGCGCGCGCGTGCTGTCCCGCTGTGTCTGTGGGGTGGGGGAGGGTAACGCGCAGATGCCATAAAAATGGCTCATTCAGTTGGTTTGTGGTGACCTTTTTAAGGCGGGCATTAATAAAACATTAGCGCTGAATAAGCGGGCCGCTGGTCCTCCCTCTTCTCGCCCCTGCGGCTATTAACAGCTGCCTGGGGAGGCGCTCTGATGCAAGCCCCGCAACCTCTGACCTCTCCCAGGTGTGCCACGTTACACGGGGGACAGACTGCCTCATATGGCTCGAGTTCTGATCTCTAAATGGGCCTCTGTGACTCATTGAGCCCAGGTCAGCAGTAAAGGATCTGCTTCAGACGGGTCTCTGTACAGTATGCGGCTAAAATACGTGGGACCGATGCAGCCCTGAAACAGGGCACGGCATGTATAGCACAAGGCACCTTCATATTACAAATGCATTGTATTTCTCGATTACTTTTTCATGTCATAACCCCCCATTCTGAGTCACGCTTACTTCCCGCACGTGCAAATGCAATCAAGTCTGGTCTGATCTCTTCAGATGACAGGAGGAATAAACAAAAGCTAGGCCAGCCTGCTCTACCACTGTGTCCACACTCTACACTCTGTAACCAGACCAGAGGGGTAACCCAGCCTTACCGGAGCTGTAATCTGGCCTCAGTGATGGACGAACTCATCCGTGAATTTCACAAAATCAGTCAAATACACTGCCTGGCCAAAATAAACGTCACCGTTGCACCTGTCACGCATAGTGCCCACTGTACAAGCCTCTGGAGGCAGTGTTATGATCTGGGGTTGCTTCAATTGGTCAGGTCTAGGCTCAGCAACGTTATGCAGCAATAAAATTAAGTCAGCTGAGTACCTGTATGTACTGAATGACCAGGTTATCCCTTCAATGGGCATATTCCAGGATGACAATGCCAAGATTCATCGGGCTAAAATTGTGAAAGAGTGGTTCAGGGAGCAAGGTGGTCCAACAAAATATTAGAGTGTGCAACTTTTTTTTTGGCCAGGCAGTGTATTTACCGAGTGCTGCTCAAATAAAAGTGGAAATGGCAACCGCTAACGGGAAGCAAAACCTGGAAATCCCCTGTGAAGAATCAACTGCCTGCACATGCTGCTGGAGCTTATTCATCCGCTACTGATTGACATTCAGGTCAGGTAGGTGTAGCTGGGCACTCGGTTAAAAGAGGAAAGGGCCCTTTCCGTAGTTCTTCTCTGACCCCGTTTGAAAGTTGAACGCTCAAGGAGAATTGGGTATTTTTAGGTCTGTGCTCTTGGCTGGCAAACAGTGCAAAATATAGCTTCTCGGCTCACTTCTATCCAACCTCTGACATGCCTTACAAACAGGCCTATCTACGCAGTCGAGTCGGAGCATTGTAACGACTTAGAGGCCCCTGCAAATTAGACACCGTTTCATTTCAGCAGTTACATAAAACAAAATCAAGTTCAATATGTCAGCCAACCGCCCTGTAGCGCCCAGCAGTTGACAGTGAAACAAGAGCAAAGGGCAACCACACGCCACTCAACCGCCTCAGATAAAGGCCTCGAGGAGACTGTGGCCTGATGGGAAAGTGACTGGGTTTTTATCCCAGGTTACGTGTTTGTCACCCCTCTTCTCCACGGAAGCAGGCCAAATGTTCAGACATTTTCTGCTCGATTTATCTTGGTTTCGAGTGAGATTCCTCTGAACCATTTGGCGTGTTTATTTATAGACACGCCCGCTTGCTGAGGAGAACACCATTACAATGGTATGGCTCTGATTAAAGCGGTTATTCAGTGCAGGGCATACAATTAATGTGTCTAAACATTGTGCTCAACAATATGATAATAACATAATCACGCAACAATAACATTGTTCCCTTTCATCAAGATACAGTGTAAAATGGGCCTAGAGCCACAACAAGACTTCAAACCAGTTCTACCGTGTCTATATAAAAACAAAGCACCTCCCTAAATCTAATTTGAAATACTACCCCTGAGAGAAAGTGTATCAACTTCAGTATCAGTTAATAAGGCATTAAAACTATTGGCTACCTGCCTTCACTAGAGGGATTTCACTTTAAACCTCGAACAAGAATCTTAACAGATGCAGAAGCCTAATTACCAAGGGGCGGCACACAGAGCAAAAACCTGCTTTCTCCTGCATGTGTATTTATTTAAGGTCAACGCAGCTTGCTCTAACTGCCTTCATATTACTGACCCAACATTCCTTATGTTCTTTTATACAATGCCTAGTGTGTTCAATACCCAGCAGTCCCTTTTTTTCTTTTTTAAAGAAAAAAAAGGTTCCATTCAAAACCATCACAGCACTGGGTTTGAACCATCAAAGAACTCTTCACCCAGCCAAACATTTGCATTAACCCTTCTCTTGCCAGGGCTCGGAAGGCCACAGAACTCTCCAAAGGATTTCAACAACTCAATTTGTCAGCTTGAAAAGAAATACCACTGAAGTGTGCTATGAAGCAGGCTAATGAGCTGTGCCCGTTTCCAAGCAGGAAAAACATCTGCGATATCCAAATGAGACCGCCACATAATCTCGCAGACGCCTTTGCTACATCCTCCTGATTTATGAAGTTCAGCTCGCTTAATTTCAGACGGGACACATATGTCTAGCATTCGGCTAACCTTTCATTATTTTCCAACACTATTGCGGCTACAATAATTTAAAAAACATGTTTTTAATATTGTAATAAGTCTGGGGGGAACTTCCATCTCTTCATTTGTGTTTTTTGTTAACAGATCTAATTTTCTCTGTGCTGTAGTATTTTAAACCATCTAATTAGCCCAGTTCCGAAAATAAAATGCATAAACCCACTTAAAAACCATCACTACTGAAAATAATTATGAATAATGACTATTTTCATCTGTTTAGCTTCATAACACTACTTACCAAATTGTCTGCTGTCCTCTGTTCTAGGCAGACAGATATTTCCAGGTGCTGACGAATGCAGTAGGAATTAAAGAGTACGGAACACTGGTGATGCTGTCCCATGTGTCTGTGGAGGGGTCATAACAGTCCAGGGTTTTACATCGCTGGGCCCCAAAGTAGCCCCCCACCACATACAGACGGTTACCAGATGCCACAGCGTGGCAGCTGATCCTCTTTGCTGTGACGTCCCCGAATTTGGACCACTGGTAGGTCTCGCTGTTGAAGCGGTAGGCCGAGCTGGCTGAGAACTCTGTGTCTCCGCCGATCACCACAACGTGGTTGCCCACCACTGCCGCTGCCGTGTAGCGCCAAAGCTGGGGGCAAACCGCGGGCACCGACCACCGGTTCTGGCACGGGTCGAAACACTGGACCTTTGGAAACTTCTCCCGGTTGACGCTGGTGCCTCCGAAGGCGAAAAGCTTGTTCTTGGCCCCAACGACGGCAGCGTTGCTCACTCCTTCCCGCAGTGGAGCCACCAGAGTCCACTTGTTAGTCTGCGGGTCATACTGTTCCACTTGTTTGAGGGACACCGACGGGGAGGCCGGAAAGGAGCCGGCCAGGGAGGTGTGGCCACCCACGACATAGAGGATATGGTCGAGCTCAGCCGAACCGTGACCGAACCGGGCCACCAGCATGGGCGCAGCCTTGGACCACTCATCATGCAGGGTGTCATACACCCACACGTCCTTGGAGGCCCCGTTCTCAGATCCCCGGCCCCCTGTGACGTAGACCTTGCAGCCAATGGCACAGGCGCTGCACTCCTTGCGGGGGCTGGGGATGTCCGTCTTGGGTGTGATCTCTTTGGTCTTGTGGTCGATCATGTAGACCTTGTCGCACATGAAAGTCTGGCCTCCGAGCAGCAGAAGGGCCTGACTCACCTTGCGAGGCCGAGCACAGAAGCCTGTGACAACGCCGTCATTCTGAAGGATCCTCATCCTGCAGCGGACCGCGTCCTCCACAATCTCCCGGCCAACTTTGTGGCTCATTACCAGCTCCTCTGAGGCCACGTTCTTCAGCAGGTAGGACTCCGGCAGCAGAGCCAGCCGGACACAGCGGAGCAGCTCGGGAAGGTCGACCATCCTCCGCTCCACGTCCGCTTTCACCCAGTCAATGACAGCCTCGTACACCAGGCTCTCATCTTCCACTTCCAGCTCCTCGCTAAAGATCAGCTCCTGCACCTTCTCCTTGGGCAGGCGGAGGAAGTCTTCGGTCCGGAAGAGGGAGGCGAAGTTGGCCAGGCACATCCTCCAGGAGAGCTCGTAGAGCCGCTCGCACTGGTGGGCGTCAGACAGTAGCATCATGCCCAGGCAGTTGGACGGATGCAGGTTCTTCTCCAGGAACTCGGCAGAAGCGTCCCGGATGTCATGGAACTGTAGCATGTCGCCGGCCTCCAGCAGGGACTCTGCGTTCTCCTCGTTGATGATGATACGGGCGGAGTAGGCATAGTCCAGCAGGAGCTCCAGCACCTCGGGGTGAAGGGAGTCGTGGAAGTTGACCTCGGCGTCACGGCTCTCCTTCAGCCCGCCACTGAACATGGCTTCAAAGTAGCGGCTGCAGGAGGCCAACACGGCCCGGTGGCAGGGGAAGGCCCGGTGCCCCGCCTGCAGCACCACGTCCGTGAAGACCCGCCGTTTGCGCAGCAGGTTCAGGTGCGTGAGCAGGCTGTCTGCGTGGGACGCCTTATGGAACAGCTGGATGTTCATAGACCCAGAGCTTGATCTCGACTTCCGGTTCTCATGATTGCTCACAGACATCTTTACCTACATGAAAAAACACCAACAACAAAAAATCCTCTATCATTCCTCTGGATAAAGTCATGACCAGCACTTAATTGTGTACATAAATGCAATAATACTTCAACGTTTGACTCTGGAAATGAACTCTGGACTTCAAGATAAATTGGCAACGAAACAAGATAAGAACTGTCAAAGAAGGCAAGCCGAGTGCTTCCCACCCACAATAGTGTGGTCTACATATGTTTAATGCCTAACTATGACCTGTATGAAGGGAACAAAAGTTCTCTGTAAACCAGTCAATTTATTCAACTCTACTACCATAGTAGCACATTTTATTTGTCTGAAATCAAACCACCTAGGACTAATGGCACTCAAAAAATTAAACATACAGACCGCCCTTCCTTCCCAACATGCATACTAATGAGTCATAGCTTTACAAACACAGCAACGGTGCCCTGTGGGCCTGACTCTTAAACATGGCATTTAGTATAAATTGCTCAACTCTGCTATAACACTTCTGACTGTCCAGGCTACCAACTAAATTTGTTCACCTTTAAACAACATTAGGCAATCATGTAACCCACAGCAGCTGTTGGCATTCCGTTCGATCCTTACAACACGAAAACACAATTACTGCAGACTAGAGTATGGTACATAATTTCCCATCATATCTATAATAATAATCTATAATATTTATAAGTTGGTTCAATTACCTAACCAAATAACAGCGCTGAGGAATTTGTGAAAATCACTAACCTACTGTCATAGAGCTCACCAAGTGCTTTGGATTCTAAATGGAAGAACCGTACATTTGTTATACCTCAACATGTTTGTTATACCTCAACATGTGTTAAATGTATAACGTTAGCTACCCATAAGGTACTGCTTAAATAAGGAATTTAATAACTTACTACATCTACAAATTACTGTGCAGGTTAATGTTCATGATTAGCTGAGTGGGAGAGATGATGAGTGTTCTGTTGCACATGCATTATTACACTCTGGGTTAAAATTTAAAAGTCATTGTTCATTTATTTCTAGTTAGCCAACTACCATTACAGCGTCTTATTGCATGAAACTATTGAAAACAACAATGTAAAGCATAAATCTTATTCTTTGAGGTTCTAAAAGTTAAAAGTAAAAATTGATGAAACTAAGTCAGAATCTCCGCATGAAATCCAACGTTAGCAAGCTAGTACAAAGCTAACGTTACTAATTATTTTAATGTAACGATATTCTAAAGTAAACCAGCTCCTGTTCGTGTTAACCATTGACTGTTAAAAAAAAATGTTGCAACTTATTCTTTGATTCTCCTAGAAAACCAACTTTAGACCCACTAACATTAAGGGTTGCAATTCACATTTTCAATGTCCATCGTCTGGATGAACATTCTATTGTTAGTCTGTTAATTAACTAGCTAATTTACAACCTGTCCAGCAAGAATTTCCATGGGTTTTTAATCAGCAGCGTTAGCGATCAAGTCTGATTTACAGCAAACCCCACAAAAGTCACTCAGCCAAGCATTAGCTAGACATGCTAGGTAGCTAATATATACGCAGTCGTTATTACCTGTAAAAGTTGGTTTCTCTTGACACAGTCCAAAGAAGGTCGGAGCCACGGGTGAGCACACAACTTCTATAATTTGTCCGAAATATGTTCTCTTTGAGACACAGCGGGAGTCAAGTCAGCGTCCTGTCACTTCCACTGGACAAACGGAAATTACGGTAACCCATCTGGTCTTATTGTTCAGATTTGTCTAAATACACTTTTCACAGCAGTGCCAACAACGCACATGTATTCTGTGCAGGCAACATGATCGAGGCAAGTTGGGTAAAGACTCCTCTATCAATTAGCTCCTCCTCCTTGGATCCGCTTCCAATCATCGCTCAGAAATAGTATGGTGGGAGGTACATTCTGAACCTGATTTTCAATAACTATAATTTTCGCCGCAGTGAGTATTGCCTCTGTCATTGCACAGGGCAAGACGATACTATGATTCAGGAAAATAAAGAAAACTGATAAACAATCTATTGATTAACACTATGTTCAATACTGTCCTCAACGGTCTTCGTTCCGTTATGCCTTTCTACGCTATCTAGACGGGAATGTTTGGTGATGTAGTGCCTGCTGTTTTAACTGACCTGGTGTAGTCTAGTTTTTTTTCCAACATGAATCTCTATGTAGGCTACCGATTAAATTTAATTCAGAGATGAATAGCTGTTATAGATATAGAGTGCATAAAAGAAACCAATAGGAGGAAAGTAACAGGGCAACAATTTCAGTTTCTAAGTATTGTAACCTCGTGCACTACACAGACAGTAGATGGAATTTCCACCTAGGGGCAACAAGGAGACATGGTCCAAAAAAGGAAGAAAAAAAACTCAGAACTTGGAGATGGGAGTTTATGCCAACGTGAATTAATAATACCATGCCACATGGCTTTATTACTATAAAAGTAAAGTGGGTAGTCAAATTCCACATTATTCTTTGGCTGTTTCATTTGCATCTTGTTTTATTATCTGGAACAAGTTTGATGGTTCTGTAACTTAAATTACTTTTAATTTTTTTACTGAATTATACTTTGAATGGAAAGCATACCTGTAGTTTTCTGTTGACTGGCAGGTTTGAAGTTGGAACATGAGAGAACCATTCTTTGAGAAGGCATGGCATTTTGTTGCAGACCGGGAATGGCTGGAGTGCAAATTTGGATGGAACTTGGCAGGACCAGTGAAACTGAACCAGTCAGACCCTTAAACTCAAACCATTCCATACTCCTGCCTGCCAAGTTTTCCTGTCGCCAGGCTACTCTGGCACCTCCTTTCTCCTTACTTCTGAGGAAATATAAATGCATGGTACTGCAGCAGGGAAATAAATGAAAGAAAACAAACAGACTGGCAGGCTACCCAGCTAGCCCCCCCCCCCCCCCCCCCCCCCCAGAAAAAAACAAGGTCCCTTTAACAAATTTGCATGTAATCTGAAACACTGAAACACAATGTATTTGTCCTCCGATCCTCCGAATGTACATGCAGACAGCCATGCAGTTTCAATGATTATATTAACTGTAGGACACAAACGAATGTGAAAATATGAGTATTTGAGTTACGCATAAGTACAAATTTGAGTTCTTGTTTTGTAGTCATTTTATCATATATGAGATATATGAGAAATGTAGGCCGTTTTCTTTGTACAAAGCCATTGTACCATGGTGAAATGGATACCATGTGTTTGTATTGAGCAGTGAGGTTTGGAAGCTGAAAGAAGATCCCAGGGGTCTTAGTGGACCCAGCTGTGATGTGATGAGCACGCACAGTTCCACAGGAGAGTGGGCAGTGGGAGAGCCGTTTAATGAAAAGCGCTGTTCCAAGGCCACATCTGAACAGCCAGGACTGACTTTGGGAGTGCTGGAGGGGGGAGACTTAATCGACCGACTCTATCTGTCCACCTCATTGATCTTCAAAGAGAGATGGGAGTTCAATTCAACACCAGCTGGCTTGGGCAGATACGCCAAAGCTCAAATTTCCTTTCCTTTCTCACTCAACAGCTACTTCTGAAGATTAAGAAGTGCTGTCTAGAGGGCCTCCATTATAATATTTTGTTTGGTCATTTAGATTTTATTTCATCACTGTAGGCTTTTCCAAACGAACATATATCATTTACATATTAAGCAAACAAATTTGAGTACATATGCAAACTGGAATTGTAAAAGATAGAATTTATCTCTCAGATGTTTAGAAAAACTGTTTAATCTGAGCATCAAGGATATAAGGGGTAATTGTGCTTCCAGTAGCCTGTCCAGCAAGGCATCAGGCTTCAGGCCTCTCCCCTGAAATCTTCCAGTACAACTCACTTATCAAACAACTCATAGAACAGAAATAACACACAGGCATTATTTGAATCTGGACATTTTCCTGTACTTCATCCACCCCTCCTTTCTTTGAATGGCATTATTCCAATGTAGCCCAGAGCATATGGGTGCCTTTACATGGGAAAACTGGATGATCATTAATTACTCCCCCCCCCCCCCCCCCCCCCCCCCCAAGATCTCAGTGGCAGAGTTCAAACACTGCTCTCTCTGAAAGCTGTCCCATCGCTCCCAGTCCTGCGGATCACAATCACAGACAACTAAAAATGCTGTATATTTTCGCAATATATCAAAAAATATTTCATTCAATAGAACATGAAACACTCGTCATGCTCAAGTGCATGTTTTGATGTCATTCAATTCATTAAGTTTGCAGACATGTTAATGTGGTTTGTAAATATTGACATATTTCACAAGCTGGGTAAGAATTTTGGAATTTTGACTGAAAAATAAATTGCATACTGGGAAAGGAGAACCTGGGATGGTGATACCATTGGTGTCAACATCCAGGTCTTCCATTCCTTTAGTGCATGTTTTGACAGTTGTATTGAAATAAAAAAATCACCCTCTTTTTCTCTAGTCTCTATTAGTGCAACATGGATTATATAGATGAGATATTCATTTGTCAATCATCAGACTCTGATGTTGTAAACTACCTTTTCAAAAATCTAAATCCCTTTTCAGTAGAAGCTCAACAAACTATGAGAGGCTTGTTTTTATGTCATGACCACATTCACTCTGCTTATTGGTAATCATGTCATTCTATTTTCTTTTCCATTGTATTTTGCCTTTCTGATGTGGGGAAATGGAGGATGGAACGTTTTTGTAGAACTGTATGCTGTGCTACTCCATAATCATAATCATTCCTCCTTATGCTGCAAGATGGCGCCACCATGTGTCCACACAGGGATCAGAAAATTTAAATTTGGCATGGGATTAGTTTCTGTTTGTAAGTACAAAATATACCAATTGGAAGTATTGTTCAGTTAGTTAGCATTACGAAAATGAACAGTCACAGCAACGTCATTATCACCATCACCACCAACTAAAGATCACAACAACAGTGATAATGATAACTAGATATAGGTCTAGTGTTCCATTAAAAAAAACAAGCTGTTTGCTTGCCGAAGGTTCAAGTGATATAGTTACATTTATATTAGACTCCAGTAAGTTTGGCAAATGTTTGAGCCAAATTGATTTAAGGTAGTAGTAGTGGGACCAGTATGATGGCAGTTGTAGTGTAACAAAAATGTTTGTTCAACCATTGGAGGCAAAAGGAAACAAACTGTATTACTACATCTGTACAGCACTATAGTAGCATCATTTGTGTGATGATGATCCTATAATCCATGCATTCTGATACCACCCACAGGAGGTTGGGGTTTTGTGATGGGAGAGTGAAGAATACTAAGCCACGGTATTAGCCAGCTACATCTCATTCGCTTGCTAGTTAGCTAAATCTAGCAGTAGTAAAGGCGTGGAAGTTATGTCTGGCCAGCTGTGTTCCATCTGCTCAATGCATAGACCGAGCTCAATGTCAACAGCTCAAACATGAACGACCACAATTCCCACACTTCATTTGTACAGGAAGTTGCGTACAGGAAATATCCGGCGCTTTTCAAGGGCATAGAGCAATTTTTTTTCTGCAGTTACAATCACGTGTGGCTTTTAGTTTGAGTGTTTTGTGCTTATAAAAGTCCACTTTGTGTACTAGACTGAATAACATGGATAGCTTTGGTTCCGATTTTTCCTCGGCCGCCGGATCCGGTAAAATGGACACTGGGACAATTATGGAACAAGTGAAAGTACAGATAGCAGTGGCGAATGCACAGGAGCTCTTACAGGCAAGTAGTGTCATCTTAGCATGCCCGCATGCTAAAGCCGGACTCCGGACTGTCCATATTGTTCCAACAATTAGCTAACGTTAGTCTTCACAATTAATGAACGTAAGCGATTGCGTTGGTTGGTTAAATTCTTTTCAGAGCTCAAAGTGCAATTTCATTAACTCGAATAGCAAGTTAACTTATGATTATATTAACTAGTTCGTTAGCCGTTTACTTGCCTGCCAGCCGACTGACGTTAGCGTTACCTGTATAGTTTATTTTTTATTTTTTACAAATTAGCCGTCTAGCTAACGTAGCTACAACTGTTAGCTGTTAGAGGTTAACGCTTTTTTTATAGCTAGTTTAATAAGCGTGCTCTGTCAATTAATCGTAGTCTAGGGTGTAAGAAAGTGTAATTGGTTATTTAAGAGCATCTTGTAGAATAGTTGTTAGCTATCTATAGCTAATATAAATGTCATAGTTCGACAGTGGTGTCATTTTGCAATCTTTAAACTGCCCTTTGTGTGTTGCAGAGAATGACTGATAAATGTTTCAAGAAGTGCATTGGGAAACCTGGGGGCACACTGGATAACTCTGAACAGGTAAATCGGTGTGGACTGCAGTTGGTTTCTGATTTCGTTTTTTTGTTTGTACCTAACGTTAGCTATAGACACCACTACGGACGGGTGTTCGTTAGCTATATAACCCACTACTTCGCAAAATACTCTTTGTGTGATAGCCATTGATTGATGTGATCTTAGCACCACTTTTGTTTGTACAGAAATGCATCGCAATGTGCATGGATCGATACATGGATGCGTGGAACACCGTATCACGGGCATACAACTCCCGACTGCAGAGGGAAAGGGCGCGAATCTAACCATCATATCGACCTGCCACAGTCCTGTTGAAATCTTATAGCAAAGACGCTTCACCGAGGGTGCAAAATCAAACATGGCAGTGTCGCCCACAAACCCTCCAAGCCGGCTTCCAAGCAGATCTCCACAAGTACATTGCGTCTGTAGCTGTGGACTGTCTCTGCAGACGTTGTCTTTTCATGAGACGGATTCTTTTACTCCTATATATTATTTTCAATCCGGATGACGGGAAACTAGCTGTAAATTGGATTAATTTGGAACTGAAGGGACTACAATATATGGCCGTTGTTGTACTGTGCTGTAATGAAATATTATTTAACATCCCTCTGTACTTGTTAGTTCATTGTCACTACTGTCTGAATGGTACGTGCTCTATTCTGTCTCAGGCTGTGTATTGAGAACACTGGAGCTCTTGGGGTGGGGTGCAGGGGGGGTCAAATGGCTTATCATACCATCTTTACTGTGCAAACGGTCTCATTCATGGGGAGATTTTAGGCACAACTTTGTGTTTTGGTGCGTGTGACATCCGGGCACTATCCTGCAAACATTCCTATATCAGGAATATATACACCAGGGACAAAAGGTTATTCCAGTCTGGTCATTTGTCACACTGCCTGCCAGCTGCAGTGGTGAGCTGGCTTTCCTGTTGGACTTGAAGCAACTTGCCTTGCGTGCTTGGTATATCAGTGTTCTGGGAACCTCTCTCTCCCTCCCCCCTTATTCACTCAGTTGACTTAGGACTGTTGAAGATGCCACCTGTCAATTAAAGGTGCCTGGAGGATATGGGGTTTAGTGTTGACTCTGTGGTTGCAAACATATAAGCCATTTAAACCCCTGTATACTGTATTTTCAATTAGCCTTTTTTTTTAAATTTTATTTTATTTTTTTAAATATAAACCTTCCTCCAGACCCTGAAGCAAACTGCTACATTCACAACGTAACTGGATTGACAGTTTTTAAAATAAAATAAAAAGAGATGATGCAAATTGTTGTAGGGGCTGCAGAATAAAGGCACTTTTATTTTACAACCACAGCACCTGCAGTATTTGCATTTAAAGATCAAAACATTTCATCATATGACACATACACACAAAAAATGACGCATGATTTCTCTGTCAGGAGTAAAAATAGATTCACACAAGGGTACACGCTTGAGTTGTGAGTTTAAGGCATACAGTGTTTTACATAAATGATGAGGTATTGTCTGCTAGAAACGATTCTGATTTGCCATGGAACAGTGTGTAAAGCAAAAATTAAAAATGTGTGATTTCAGCATTTTGCATAAATAAATACAGTAAAATAAATACTTTTTATGTATGGATTGATGCTGCTTGTGATGGTACAAGATATAAACAATACCTCCGAAGACCGAATTTAGGAGGCGATTATCAACAACACCAAAATCCTGTGTGTGTGCTTGGGTGGTTTGCAGCACAAACTTTCAAATATGTCACCTATGGCCTTGTGCTGAAACTAAATTGTGCATGCAAGGGTTCTGTAAATATTGGTCTGCAAATAGTCAACACATATCCTGCATTACACTTTGGATATTGAATTCCCACAATGCCCGAATGTGAAAAATTTGCACAGGTAAGATCCACATCCTTTGAAGCAGTATTTCAGCACTTACTAAAATCAAGGACTGAATTTAAGTGGAGCGAAACGGCAGTTGCGTGACTGCTCTTTTAAACCCCTTAGTTTCAATTGCTGTCTCGACCTCTGCAGGTAGAGAAGCAGTGTTCTGGTTATTTTCTGATTTTAGCAGGTATTGTTGTCGAACCTCTGATATCCACACAGCAGGCCACAAAACCGCTTTCCAAAAACAAGGGAAACGGATGGCAAAGTAATGGTTTAAAGGTGGATAAAAGTCAGTTGGAACGGGACCTGCCATAAAGGCTGCTTGTCTTCAGTTTATCTTTAAAAGGGCAGGTATTGGGATATCCAGTGTCTGACGGCGGTGACCCTTGTGTAAACCCCTGGGAAGCCAATCCGGCCACAGCCACGTCCCCAGCTGGTCACCCCTGCCACAAACCACTGGCCCGAGGGCTCCCGGCAGGCTAGGGGGCCCCCGGAATCTCCCTGCAGCACAGCAAAACCACAGTCACTCTTTGCCAAAAGAAAGGTCAGTTGGATAGATTTTAATTTGAAGCCCCGAGACACTGATGCACTTAATATGCTGCCCGAGTTACATTATCAGCTTAATGAGGAGGTGCCACTGTTTTAGAGGGGGGAAAACTGAACACGGACAAGGATGAGTATCATTGGGTAAAGTACAGGCATTTTAGGCAAGAATACAACAAAATCAGGTTTTAATGGCAGCCTAAAATGCCACTGCTCAAAGCAAGTATCGCGGTGTCATTTTGTGACCCAGAAATCTGTGAGGCGTGGAGAAGACCCTAACTGAGATGCGGTCATTACAGTCGGCAGAAGAGTGGGCCCTTCAGTCCGCAGCAGGGAAGTATTGCATAAGCATGGGGAGATGACAGATTGCCTACATACAGTGTGAAGTTCTTACCATGCACGTGTCTTTCCCTCCCTCTGTGGAGCCTGCACACACCATGCTGGGCATTAGCCCGCTTCCATAGGCCTGCTGGCATTCTGGCTGCTCCATGATACTGACTGGAGCTTTCTGCAGAAGGCTGGTCAGTGTGCCTGTGTGAGCAAGAGGAAGCAGAAATGCTGAGTAGTGAAATTACGCCCTCCAGAGCCGGCAGAGCCAAGCTAGCGCAGTGACAGAGGAATGGATATTGGGTTACTTGGCAGGATGCATGAGAGAATGCATACACCATCACTCCCGCACTTGTCTGGGTGCGGACGGAAAGAAAGTAAGGAAGCGAAATGGGGGGTCTAGAAAGGAAAGATTATTATCAAAGTGGAGTAGTTGCATTGTACTACAAGGACGGTTCTTTTGTGGCCGTTCAGTTAGTACAACGTATTCCCTATCCAATTTGATTCACTTGGGCAGGGGTGCACACACTCGGTCCTGGGGATCTACTCTCCAGAATGTTTTACTTCCCACCAATTTTCTAACCACATGATTCCACTATCACTCATCACTGCAATTTTCCTTCTGGAGGATTTCTACATTTCAAAATACCACTTTGTATGGATATCACATTTTGGAAGCTTGATCTTAATTTGCTTTGTTATAAGACCACAATTCCCACAATGCTTTACTTTAACTAGACCGCTGGCTGAAATCGATTAGCTAGCTAACTTGCTAGCTACTTTCCTTTTTTTGTGGATTAATTTACTTAGATGTAATGCAAAGAAGAAACCTAAGGTAGGCAAGTTTACCATTTAGCGAAGTTAGCTAGCTGTCTGATGAGGGTAAGCTTAGTTAGCCTAGCTCACCGGTTCAGGTTGTGTTCTTAAGATTAAAGTGAAAGCTAGCTAATGTTAGCTAACATCAGATCTAAAATCTATGTTAACTGCCAGTGGCATTAACATTTTCGCAGCCGAGTGCTAGTCTGCTTGTGTGAGATAACGTTGTCGTTGTCCCCAGCCGAGTGTCAGCCTTACTAAGCAAGTTGAAATCAGTCGGCTACTGTTATTTTATTTTTCTAACTGTAACGTTAGAACTCTGAGAGCAGGCTTGTAGTTACCCTGGTTACAGCGCCGCAATAATGTATGGGAGTTGTAGGCATAAACGGCTGCGAAATATCGGTGCAGGCTGTCTATAAATAAACATTTCTTAATATTTTCAAAATGTACAATATACATATAATTAGAAGAAAACAACCATGGCTATACATTTATCCTGGTGATATTATGATACAAAAATTCTAGGCATGTTTTACCGCCATATGAAAATGACTCCCCTATCCATGTAGCCAGCTCACCTCCCTCATTCTGTGCCCCCCAGCCTGTGATGTAGCACTCTGCCGTGCTTGGGAAGCTGTGCACAGGGGAGGGGAGGCAGATGGGCTGGATGGTGTAGGACTGTGGCGCTGGCACCGACAGCTCCAGCAGGGCCACATCAAACTCCATGCTGGTCCCATTAAAGTTGGGGTGCAGGATGACCCTCTGCACGGGAATGACCAGAGCCCCAATCCCAGACCGGAAGACGGAGCCTAGACCGACCGTCCAGCCGCTGGGTTTTGGGTCACTACGGGAAATTTGGGACCAGTGTTTTAATGTAGTCCACTTTTAAAAAAACAATCTCAACAACAAGTATTCTGTGTGCAGTCAATGCATGCGTAGCGAGCGTAGCAGAAAGAATGTGACCCATGCATACGTTCCTTCGCACACTTGTGTTAACATGTCGCATTAGCCTGAACAAATAGTTAATTCAGTTTCATGATGTTGTACATCAGGGGTGGGGAAAGTCCATTCCTGAAGAGCCCAGTGGGTAAAACAGGTTTTTGTTGCCACCAATTACCACTGGGCCTACTAGCTAATTAACTCTATACACCAACACTGGTTTAACTGTAGATTAGACCACAGTAAAACACAATTACACTCTTCAACCACCATTCCTGAGCTTATCAAGAAATGTGGCTAAAGTATCAATAAATAAATGATGGGGCTAATTAAATTAGAGAGCAGAAGTAGACTCTAGAAACAGATGTGGCCCTGTCACCCCATTGCAGAAACGTCCATTAACAAAATGTGCGATAGGGGCTGAGGTTCCAGTGTGAGTGAACTGTAAGGGAGGCCCGCGGCGGGTACAGGCAAGGCAGTGGTGCATGTACCTATTGAAGCAGTGGGCGGCAGTCAGGAGCCACTTGCAGTGTATGAGTGTGGCTCCACAGCGGTGGGAGCGCTGGTACTGCAGGCTGCCAATCCACGGCCACTCACCCCTCCGAGCGTTCGCACCGCCCACTATCTTCTGGGACCCCACGGCCGGACGATGGCCACAGTCTAGACAGAGGGAGCCAGAGGTTCGCTTTAGTACCGTGCTGCTTTGAGGACACCCCTGAGTTACGTGAACATTTTATGACGGTTTTCTAACTCCACATCAATGCATGTTTTAAGGCCTGTATATTCCTGCAAATTAACATAAAGATTGCACAGCCAATGAAAGTAATTCAGAGTGAGTGAACGTGCTTGAGACACACTCACCACAGTTCTTCTCGTCGGCTTTGTTAGAGCAGTCGATGACTCCATCGCATTCAGGGTTCACTTTGCTGATGCACGTTCCAGCACCACACTTGTAGTTACCACTACAGTTTACAGCTGCCAAGGAAACAGATCTCCATAAATTAATGTATACATAATGTAATGGTAGATTCAACACTATGAACTGAATCTAGTACAAGCCTTTAAAATTCCCTCCATTATTTGATGTAGCCACGTGTAATGATTTGATAATGATATGACACATTATATTCAGGGGCAGGTGGAATCACATTTCTTGGTAACAGATAGCCTAGAGTTCCTTCTAGATAAGTTTAATGGATTGCATTTATATAGCAGTTTTCATCTCACAATCCCTTTACAGTGTAGCAGCCACCTGCGTGATGCACGGCAGCCATTTTGTTTAATAACACTCACAGCACATTTTGTTTGTTTATTTAACAATTTAAAAGCATCCATGGCAAAGGTAACTGGCGCATACACTAAAAATGATCAAAGATAACAATAAAATATGCAATTATTTCCATTATGGCCAAGATGACATGGAATGCTGAGCACATATTTACTTTGATGGAAAGAATACTTTTGGCATAGATATGATATTTGAGGTTAGGGAGATAACTGACCCAACTGAAGTGGGGCATGATTGAGAAATATCAGGCTGGGTATTTTTTATAGGACACTGGGGAAGCCCCTATTCTTGCTGTGGGATTTTTAATGACCACAGTGAGTCAGGACCTTGATTTTCCAGTCTCATCTGGAAAGGTTGAGAGCTGAAGAGGATATTCATTACCTGGAATCGCAGGGACCGTGAAGGGGTGGGGGTCAGTGGGTGTGGCAGTTAGCGCAGTGGCTGCATCGGCCAGAGGATGAGCCAAGTTTGGCTCAGTGTAGCTTAAGATCCAGTTGCGGAGCCTGGTGATGCGAGTGTAGACCCCGGGCTTGTTGACCTGAGCGCAGCCCACTCCCCAGCTGACCACCCCTGCCAGGAAGAACCTCCCAGGGGCCTCCTCACACACCAGTGGCCCTCCAGAATCACCCTGCAAAACAAACACAATGAACATATACAGCCAGCAATGCAGTGCCTTCAGTCTAAGGTTACACTGAGGCATATATCATTTACACTGAGTGATTTCACTGGATGGATGATCAAGATCAGCATCCTGTCTTCATTTCTTCTGTCCTCGGTGAGGCCAGGTAATTATTTTTAGTGTTATTTTTAAAAGGAATGGAAAATAACGTGGGAAAGTGAGAATTCGAAATGTGAAATTAAATGTTCATTCAAATGCCGCTATGTTAGCTCTGCACCAGGACGGGTTGAGTTACACTGCCTCTTCTACAGAACAAGACCAATGGAATGGAAAAGTAGACTAAGGCATTAATGAGCCTTTATTTTCCAATGTCCTGTGCACAGCCCCTGGCCGCTCCCCACCTGACATGAATCCACCTTGCCCTGCAGGAAGCCAGCGCACACCATGTTGGGGGTGACCGCTCCCCTGTAAACGCTCGACTTGTTGCAGGTCTTGGAGTCGATGATCTTCACCACCGCCTTCTGAAGATTCAGGGGCACCTCACCTGCCCACAGACGAGACGCGCGATGAGAGCGCAGCCGAGCGAAAGACTACCACAAGCAGAGGGAGAATAAAACTTGACAGCTGCAGATGATTAGGAAGAAAAAGACGTGATTATTGAGAAAAAGCGATTGAGAAAAGAGAAGGACAGGCACCCCCATCGCTTCAGATTTCAAGCCCTATAACAGGAAACTGGCTTTTCAGACTACATTGTGCATGAGCCGGAATGGAGGGGAGGAGTTTGTTGGAGGATAGCAGAGAAATACGGTACTCTCACTCACTCTTGTACTGATGGAGCGCTCCCCAACCAGACACCACACACTGCTGCCCAGAGCTGAATACGTGGGCGGGAGACGGGAGGCACACAGGCTGGATGTAAGGGCTGAAAGTTAGTGGGGTCTCCAGCTCCAGCACCGTTACATCATTATCGGTGGTCATAGGGTCGTAGTGCGGGGACACAACGATGGTCTTGATGTTGACCAGTCTGGACTCTGCCTCTTCCCCATTAACACGACTGGCCCCGATAAGGGCTGTCCAGTCTCTTGGGTCCCTGTCTCTGTAAAGTGTTGGGAAGACAATGCAACTTTATATCTGGTAGAGTTTGTGCTCTAACAATGTGAAGCTGAGGTCTGGTCTCAACAATACTTTCCATTGCATAATGAAAAGTTTAAAGGCACAATGGAAAATTCCCAGGTAGAAAAATTATTTATTTAAGTTAAGAACTTTATGTTTTAGTTGTAGGCTTCAGAGGATTCATATTCAAGAGCAGGTGATCACAACCAAAAAGACAAAGGATGATAGAGAACAGAAGTGCCACCCAGACAGTGAAAACGAAATGTGTGCCAGTCAAGGACCAAGCAACCCTTACAGATCACATATTTTGGGAAGTTTGGATCAAATGGGTGTGGTTATTTACCTCTCAAAGCAGTGTGCAGCGCTGACAAGCCATTTTTTACTGATAATAGAAGCCCCACAGGTGTGCCGGCCCTGCAGTCTCAGACTGACTTGCCATGGGAGCTCTCCATGTCGGGCGGCCTCCCCACCTACCACTCTACTGCCCATGGCTGGGCGTGTTCCACAGGCTGAGGAAAACAGTCAGATACAGACAGCAGGATGTGGTCATAAACATGTGACTGGGCTGTGTCCAAATCAGAGCCCCATGCTCTGATTACTGTGTCCCATGTACTGTGTACTAGCATACTGTGTACTGTTTACTGCATACTGAGTAAAACCCAGAACCCTCCCAAATCTTGAACATAGTGAAGTAAAAAAATTTAAAAAGCTGTTCCGGGTTTTACTCAGTATGCGGTAAACAGTGCAATTATCCAGCTAACTCAATAATTCTGCTTCGTAGTATACTCCCCATGTCTTGCTAAAATCCAGAGGAAGCCTTATCCAGGGATCTCAAACTCAAATCCTGGAGGGTCGCTGTGTCTCCTGGTTTTTGATGTGTTCCACCACTTAAGTGCTTAATTCAAGTTATTGATTCGCTAAAGAGTCTGCACACCTTGTTTCCTATGCCTAAGTTGATGATTGAAAGGAAATCACAAAAACTAGCAGAGACTGCGGCCCTCCAGGACTGCAGCTTGAGACCCCTGAAGTAGCCATTTTCTCTTGATACTTATGACTTATTGCGAGTGAGACTCACAGCAGTGGGCTTCATCCGAACCGTCGGCACAATCTGGGACAAAGTCACACTCGGGGTTTGGGTTGGTGAGGCATTCTCCGTTGTCACAGGTGAAGGTGTTGGCGGGACAGGTGCCTGAAGCAGGAAGATTGCCACAGCGTAAGGCCAATGTACTGAAGAGTGTACCTACAATGTACCTACCAATGTTCCTACACTCTCACCTGTCTCATCTCCGATGTGATAGAAAGACTTCCCACTGGCTCCTGTGAGGCCCAAATGAAAGGGGATACAAAGTACATTTGTAATTCGCCACTTAAAAAAATTTGATGAAATATATCATGGATGAAATTTTACTTCCAAAGCCCAACCAAAGGGTTGTGACAACAGCTGCAAACTATAACTGAGCACCGGGCCTGTAGTCACAGTACCCAGCAAGATGATGGTGCTGATCTCCCCAAAATCTGGCACCACCAGGGGGCGTCCGTGGAACAAGGCAGCCAGGCCCACCCTCAGGAGGTCCTGGATGAAATTATCAGAGTACTTCTGTGCCTTGGATGCTCGGAAGATCAGCCTAAATGTTGCCATCACGTTGCCGTTGATGTTCCTGGAATATGAACCATTATTTCAGCCGTAAGACTACATGCCATTGAATGCATATTTTTTGGAGGTGGTGGGAATTATAGAGAAAAATGGATAGCCAGCTAGTTTTTTTGTTACATTTTGAGTTTGTCCTTGTGGACAATTTTTGCCTTTCCATTTTCAGAGCAGTCTCACGGTGATATAAATTATGTGTTTACATATGTGATTGCCGTGACAACACAGGCAATTAATAAACTTCACCTACCCAAAGGCTATAATATTGCAGCCCACAAAATGAGGTGCTATTGAGGAAGCAATGAAGACATGTCTGATCTGTAAGTGAACAGAAATAGGAAACTATTAGCACATCAAATGTCTCAAGAAGACAACCATTAATTAATTATATGCATTTTTAAACCAAGATGAACCACTACAATGATATAAAACCGACTCCCTTACGTCTCAATTTAAAGATGAGCCAATCAAAATAAAAGGATATCTAATTTACATTATAGTCAACATATTGGCATAATGTTACACTCCAATATTCATTGAAAAATATGTTAAAAAGCTCATTCATAAAATAAGAATTATTATGGCCAGTTAAAGTTCATGAAAAATACCAGTCCTGATGCTGGTAAGCTGTACAGACATTATTCTGACACACTTATATTTCGCAACAGATTGGTCCCAAGCAAGAACAAACAGACCAGTCTATTCACTACACCTAAACTTCAAATGAGCAAGCATGAAAATTAATGGAGCGTGTAACAATTTTCTGGGTGTTGTTTGCATTCGTTTATGTGCTAAAAGTGTGCTTTTGAGACCTATTTCGCCACGCAATGGGAGTGAATGGAGAGAGAAAAAAAGTAATTCTTCGTTGGCCAGTTGCTGACCACTGGAGCAACGCAGGAAGGTGACCTTGAATATTACAACTAATATCGGTGCCAGGTAGCTATACAACATCATCTTCTAACAAACTTCAGTATGCCTCTAAAGGGCCAGTTTGGGGATTTTACTCAGACGCAGTGGTTAACACTTCTACTCTTTTGAAAAGTACCACAAGATCCTCTAATGGCTGCAGTGAGTGAGGACATTGGTTTAACATCTCATCTGAAGTCAGACACTTTCTGCATCAAAGTGCTCCCACTGCTGCGCACGAGCATGGGATTTCCCTTGGTCCAAAGGGAAGAGTGCCCCCTACTGGATCTAAAGTACCACTACCAGCCGCAGCCTGGGGCTGTGTCCGAATCAGAGCTACTGTGCCCTGTCTCCTGCGTACAGTGCACTGTCAGAAGTGTGCTGCTTAATGTGCACTGTTTAGCAGCACATGATGTGCATTAAGTGAAAAATATCCGCCATACTATTTTCCAACCGTACTGTGGAAGTGTCGTAAGATGTCCCACCCTTGCGTGGCCATGTCACATATTGTTTGTATTTGAAGAAAAACGTCAGTGAAGCCGCGCTCATTTTTTCAACAAAGCTTTACGTCATATTTATGCGAACAAAATGTTTGTGTACTTCTTAAAAAGTGCGCTCCCAAATATACTCAGCGAGTGTATCATACGGGGGTTTAAAGTATACTATATTTAGAGAAAATTTTGCCTACTTAACAACTTTTTCGTCCTGTCTACTCAACAGGCCTACCTAAATAGTATGGAAGGGTGCTGATTCGGATACAGCCTGGCTTTCCTGGGAGGTCTCCCATGGAAGTACCAATCAATAAGCCCAACCCCTTTTAGCTTCAGCTTTTTGGCAAGAGAAGTCTACAGGACAGTGTAGCTGTTTGGTGTAAAATAATTTGTACATCTGAATTTCCATGTTGAAGACAAAACATTGTCTCCCGTCAAATGAAAAAAAAAAAAAAAGCACATGGCTAAACTAAAAACTGCACAATTGTCCAAACTAAAATGGCCAGTGCTTGTAATGGAAGAGAAAGAAAGGTCAGACTGCAGGCATCGAGTGCACTCTGTACCCACCTTGGACTTAATGGTGGAAGAGAGAACCATGGACAATGTTGACATCTCATCTTGCAAAACAGAGTTATACTTGAGGCCCCTCAGTTCCACAGTCTCCATGAAATACTGTTCTTCTTGCGCCAGGTAGGCTGAAAATGTTAACAAACCATTGTGACAGTGTATATCTATATTTGAAATGAACTCAAAAACATACTTTAATTGGCCCCAGAAAAACAGATGCTAAAACTTAGGATGTCCCATAGTTGGGATTGATGGCACATGTTCTATAAGAGAGAGCTTGCTTTGCTCACCAATTAACAGGCCAACGAAGACCCCGATGATGAGAAAGACCAAGATGGAGGCCAGAATGATGCTTTTGCACCATACAGAGTTGCCACGGTCGGTAGAGGGCTCAGCCAAATCCTTCTTCAACTCCATCATGGCCTAGGCTACGAGCCAGTCCCTAGGCCTGCAGTTCTTCTACCAATGGAGAGAACATTGGATATCTTGCATAGGCATTTATAGTTGCCTACTCAACAAGGTATGACAATAATTAAATGTATCCAAATACTGCATTCAAATACTGCCAAGAGTAGTAAACCTTAGGCTACATAAGTTTTTTGGTGGTTTAGTTTCGGACGCCGTATCCATCTCATCAACACCAGGCATAAATGTAGTGACAGAGGATAATGTTACTCGTAACACTTATTTTGAACAATATAGGGTGTGGTTCGTTGAAGAGAAAGGGGACTTCATATAGAATGTTCATGAAGTCTCTGGTCCCTCAGCATGGAACCAAGTTTAGCTAAACAAATGAGGTTTAGGGACCTTGCCTCAATATGCAGTCAGTATTTAATTACACATTGATGGGCTCAATTAGATTGTTAATTACTTCAGACGTGCCGCAACACACCAGTCCATATGTAATAATACTGTATATGCTATCTACTAAGCACTTAAACTCCTCAGTATTCAAGTTTCAAGTTGCATTCTACAATGGGAGGTTGCATTCTACAATGGGACACTAGGGCTCGAAGTCCTATCATCAGTCTCAAGTTCCGGACCCTTTCGCTCGTGAGCAATAACGAGGCTGCAGGAATGCGCTTTGAATTTAGTTTAAAATGATTACCGAACCCCCCAAAACTACAGCGAATCACTCTACTGTTCAAAAATCTGAAAACCCAATAACTGGTTTAATGAACAGCATCCCTCAAACAAAAATAAAATGTTCTTGTTTATTTTTTCTCTGAAACTAAGACTAGGCTAGTTAATGATAATATTGATAAAATAGAAAGATTTATACTCGACGTTTAACGCCACTAGTTAAATAAACTTGCCGAACGTTACATTTATTTCATAGATCTAAATAGGCTATATTTATCAATTAAATATTTATATAGATATAAATTGAGAACATGGCACCAGACGCGTCAAATATTGTAGATGCAACATTAATCAACCATATTCCTTAAAACGATTAATTGTATCACTGTAACTAACCATAATGATAAGAACATAAATTACATCGAAAATAGGCTACTGCAACATCATGTAGAATGGATAAAGACAAAAGCCTCACCTGCCTTTAACGCCGTTCTATTATTCCAAGGAAGATAAAATATCCTTGTTTCGGCACGGAGAAGCGATTCCAAGTAGCTACTGAAAATATCAAGGCCACTATTATGTGTTCAAACTGCCGATGGGCGTGTAAGTTGACAGACACAGGTATCTACTATCCGCCCTGACAAATCCCTTGAGCACCCCCTCCCACAGTTCCTTATCCCATTCTAAACAAAACACTAGCCTTTGCCATTCTGCTATTCCTAGGTAAACATAAGAGAGCCCAATTGATGGACTGAATTTGTAAACCGCTTTATGGTTTAGATATTTGTAATTTGTAAAACAGCCTCATCCGGAAATGGCTTCATATGGTTGAATATACAGCACAAATAAATTATACCTGACAATTTTTAAAAATATATATTAGAAGGTTATTATTCATTCCAAGATTGTAGGTCACGTGCCTAAATTATCAACAATGCATGTGCTTGTGTGCATGTTATTTGTGTCCATCTGTCTCACAGAGTACTGTTTAATAACAGGTGGCTGAGAGAAGTGAAACCAAAGACATTAATTAGACATTAGATGGAAATGAGACCCCTGACAGATGTACTATTCCTTCAAGGCAATTATTAGTTGCCTCCATCTTTATGAATGATACATTTCACAGTAGGGAACTTTAAAGTATTTGACACAGCATGTTACAGTCGAAGTCGGAAGTTTACATACACTTGGGTTGAAGTCATTAAAACTCATTTTTAAGCACTCCACAGATTTCATGTTAGCAAAGTATAGTGTTGGCAAGTCAGTCAGGACATATATTTTGTGCATGACACAAGTATTTTTTCCAACAATTGTTTACAGACAGGTTATTTCACTTTTAATTCACTATATCACAATTCTAGTGGGTCAGAAGTTTACATAGTACACTAAGTTGACTGTGCCATAAATTTTTTTATATTTGGTCGCATATCCTTTGCATGCCATGACTTCCTGATGTCGGTGACCCAACAACATCAAAAGACTCTTGATATCCTATTTTCTGGAACTCTTACAAGTGATACTATAACGTCTCTGCATTTAAATGGATTTCAATTGGGGGGTGGGACTAGATTTAGCTGTAAACTATGCTGGAACAGTATGGAATACATGATTGGTAAAATGGCTGTAAGTCATCAAGTGTCTAAGGTATCAAACAAGCCTCAAACCATCACTCTGCTGCCAGATATGCAGTAGATATGGATGGATCACTTTAAGGGTTGTATGTCCTGACAAATTTTCCTATTGAACTCATAATAACAAATAAGTCAGGAGAAGAAACCCTTCAAGTTATCCATCCATATCTACTGTATTTCTGGCCGCAAAGTGATGATTTAAGGCTTGTTTGATACGTCAGACCCTTGATGACTTACAGCCATTTTACCAATCATGTGTTTCCATACCGTTCCAGTGTAATTGCCAACACTATAGTTTGCTAACATGAAATCTGTGGAGTGGTTAAAAATTAGTTTTAATGACTTCAACCTAAGAGTATGTAAACTTCCGACTTCAACTGTATATACCATCTTAAAAATATTTATTGTGCACCCCAGGCGTAAAATGTCCAAAAGACTTTGCCTATTACTCAGTTGAGAAGACTTGGTCCCCAAACACCTTTCAGGTAAACAGACTAAGAAAACTCTCAGATAAACTGCCATTTACAGCTGGGTGGACTGTTATCCCATGCAAAGTCTGTTATTGCAGACCCTCCCCACAAGTGTCCATATCTAAAACACCGACAGAATCTGCATGGATTTCCTATAATCTCATAATGGAAAAAGAATCTACATATGCTCCTGAAAACATTAGCTCTCACACCCCTCCCTTCACCTAAACACTATGGCCCTAGCAAGACAGTGGCTAATATACTTTGACACTCCTTTACACGGCTTGTTAATCTACTCAGAAAATGTTTAACATGCTTAAAGGGCTTCAAAATGTCCACGGAAGTATTATGACTCAAATATTTTTGACCGTTCAAAAACAACATGTGGGCTGTCCAAAGTGCCTCTCATCAATCTAATTAATCTCACTATTTCTTCCCACTATTCCTGTAATGATTTAATATATTGGTCAATACATTCTTCTCCATGTAAAACTATAAAATGCATGATAATAGTGACACAGAGGCCATCTTTACTTTTAAAGGCTACTCTGGAATCCTATTAACATTTGGATTGTTGCCTGGGGCTCACTGCTCAGTGCAGATCTCTTTTCCTCTCTTAAAGGGATTACATTCTCTCCCCAATTATGCTTGGAAGTTCCAGTTACTAGCTGCTCTCCCAGACCTATTCCACTGTGTCACTTAATCTCTACGTTCTACATCCCCTCAAATGGTGCCACGCTGTAGGGGTGGCACTGATTCCGAATGTATAATGTCCCACTCTCAGACATAATATCAGATATCCATACTATCTCTTCAGACCAATGACGTGTAAAAAATGGGCCAAAGCCGACACTTCCCTGCTAGATGCACCCACGCGTTTTCCCTACAATCACGTAAAACATGCAGGTATAAAGAAATGCGTGGTGTGAACCTGTGAAACAATAGTACAGTAATTCATACTGCCTCTGGGTTACATTTTGAAATTAACTGCAGGTGCTCCCCTCCCCCAAAACACCACAGTCATTTTTTAAAATAACATCATACATGGAATATTAAATTACTCTAAGGTCCCCTGTAATGCCAACCACAAGGACAAGCCACATTCCAGCCTATTCTCTCCTATAATTCTGTCTGTGCCCTTCAATTCTTTACCTCGTGTGAACCCGGGAAACAGATCTCCACTTTACGATCGGTCACAGAGACAGAATTTTGGTTAGAGTACTGCCCTGGGGGACCTAAGCGTACAGGGGTTGCCCGAGGCACCCTAACAAAGGCATTTTTCATAATTCCGCCCATTGAGAAATTCTCAGCAGATGCAGTTAAAGCCACAAGCGTCCCTTTGTGAGTGTGCTGGGAGGCATGAACCACTAATCTTCATGCGCTCCTTACAGCAGCCGCCAATGAGAGCCCACAGATTGCAATCAACACTCTTCCTGCGGAATGAAAAGGCACGTTCATCTCCTCCACAGGAGCTCTAGGCCTCCCGCAACACGTCTGCAAAAACCCCACTCCCCGTTTATGCTGGAAACAGAGGAGCTAATAAAAAACTTGACAGATTTACAAGGTGAGTGCGGAAAAAACACCCACCCCAATCATTTACACTGCAAACACAAGAAACGTACAACAACAAAAAAACACATTTACACTTAAAACACAACATCCACAAAATCAAACTGTATGGCCACTCATTTATTTCATGAAGCTATGTTTCCTGGCAAATGGGTGTAAACAACATGGCAATCAGTCATTTCTCAGTATGGGCAAATGAATGCCATTCTGGCCTAAGAGGCCACATATTCATGATGTGTAAATCAAAACCTATTATTACATTACAAATAATTACATTCATCAGTAATTTAACAATTCCATCTTGTGAGCTACTGCCTTGTGATTCAGGAATGTTGTCCAACATTTGGCTTGTTCATCAAAAAAATGACTATTTTTAAAAATACTCTGCTTAGTAAAAATCACGCATGCCCAGCACAAAGACAGCAGAAAAAAACCAGGAAACTCCCAACATTTAATGCAGTTGTTCCTTTATTGTATTTAATCCTCTGTTGAGGAATAAAAAACCAGGCTGTCTCCAGTCAATGTATTAAGTCATATCAGTGAATATTTAAATACTAGTATCAATGAAGGCTCCCCTGATGCCAGCTGGTCACTTGCTAAACATGGCCACTCAGTCATAAATACTCCATTTTGGCCAATCTTGGAACTAAGGAAAGCGTGCAAGACCTCTCTTCCCCGATATTAATTCTACCAAACACACTAATCGAACACTGCCACTGCAATTCAGCTTCCCTGGTTGCTTGAAGCAGTCAAGATTGCTGGTTTGACAGTAACATTTGACAGTAATGATGCAATGGAGAAATACTGCCATCTAGTGTCCCAACTATGAATTCTCATTTCAAGGCTGTGTTCTATTTACCATGAATTAAAGTATGAGAAATCCATATCTCTACACATCCTGTATAATATTGTGCCGCACGTAAAGTTTAAAGAACAAATTAATGGAAAAGTATCCATTTCAATTATGTCTGTCCCTCCCTTGCCTCTGTACCAAAATGCTGTATCAAAATGGTTTTCATACATTATGGTCAATGGAAAATGCACAGAGATTCTAAAGGTGTTCAAAGACATTGTAAGTGTGAACAAGTATTTTTCCATTATGTGTAACAAACCATATACAATGTTCAAGTAGTACTGGAACAAATGCTGGTGTCATGACAAACGAACAAGATATATTTTTACAATGGCAAGATGTCAGAGACTGATCCTTGCTGACCTTCCAAGACAAATACTTGGCTCAAAACAGCAATTCAAAATGCCTTGGCCAGCAGGTAATCACTGTCACCCGAGTTAAAAAATACCATTTTAAATTTCACACAAACAGAACACCTAAGCACATCATACATAAAGTGCTGAAATACTGTAACGGAATATGCTAACACACAATCAATCTCACTACGCACATGAATAAGGCCAGATATAAGGTTGTCATGAAATCTCCTGGCATCATTTTCTGTGTTACCATGGAAATGGGGTTTTAACTGTCACACCTCCGTAAACATATAGGACCTATTTATTATTATAACCTTTAACATGCAAGCTTAATAGAGATCAGTTTTCAAACGTACGCAAGACCGGAAAGTTTCTAAAATCTTAATACTCTGGTACCTTTGTTTCGCATGGATTCCCAGTACACAACAGCACCATATGTTTTTTTAAAAGGTATGACAGCTTACATGTCATGTCTGACATGAACCCTAAAGTGGTCGGAAAAAAAAAAAGAAAATCTTTAAACGGTGTTGCACAGTTTTGGCAGAGGGTCAAGTATTAGTGGGAAGCGGCCCACATTTGCAGGTTAAAGGGTGTCTGTGAGTGAGAGGCCGTCTGTTGTGTTGTGCACGGCTTCATTGGGATTATTGCTGAGCCACAGGCACGCGCGAGACCGGTGAGAGGACGGAGAGGACGGAGAGGAGGGTGAGGACGAGGTGGGCTGAGTCAGGATAGGGTGAGGGTAGCGAACGCCACTGCGCCGTTCCTCCTCCAGCAGGGACAGGAAAGCATGCAAAGAGAACGGCCTGGAGCCATGCAAGTGTGCAGGAAGCTGCGCTCGCTCTGTGCAAAGGTGTGATCAAGTCAAGTACACCGTCTTCATGACTCGCAGTCCGCTGATGCTCTCTCTGTTGTACAAACAATACCCAGTGCATACATAAGTAATAAATAAATTAAAGTAAAAATGAAATGAATCGGAAATAAGCATTCCATAGCGCTGTCCTTATTCGGGTCGGCTGGCCTCGTCTTTCGGCGTGGCCTCCACCAGCCGCACGGGAGGGACCTTGCTCTGATTGGTAGCCTCTGCTCCCTGTGGCTCAGGATTGGTCACTGGCTCTTCGGTGGGCTGCTCTGGGCTTTGAGTGCAGTTGATCCCTGGCTGTTCATTGGGCTGCTCTGGGCTTTGAGTGCAGTTGATCCCTGGCTGTTCATTGGGCTGCTCTGGGCTTTCAGTGCTGTTGATCCCTGGCTGTTCATTGGGCTGCTCTGGGCTTTGAGTGCAGTTGATCCCTGGCTGTTCATTGGGTTGCTCTGGGCTTTGAGTGCAGTTCATCACTGGCTGTTCATTGGGCTGCTCATTGGGTTGCTCTGGGCTTTGAGTGCAGTTGATCACTTGCTGTTCATTGGGCTGCTCTGGGCTTTGAGTGCAGCTGATCACTGGCTGTTCAGTGGACTGCTTCAGCTGACTGCTCTTAATGGGTGCCATGATTGGGGGTTGGGGCACATCCTTCTGTAATGTTAAAGAAAAACCATCATGACTCCATACATTTATTAAAATCAGACCCACCCTTAAGCCCCCAGCAAGCAGCACAAGGAAATACAGACACATTAAATCTAACTTAAAACAGGATAATCAAGAGTACTTGCCCCAAGGCAAAGTCCACTGACAAGGTATATGGGAGAGTACTACATACAGTATAAGTGTGAACTGTTAACAGTGCCATCTCACAATAAAAGAAAGTCAACATAAGGTGATAAAGTAGAAGACAGTGCAGGAGAGCTAAAGCAAAAAACAGAACTCAAGTAGGTTCGGTTTTACTCAACTTTAATTTCAGTTACTCTTAATTACATTAGCATTTTTTTCCGAAGGCACTCATATCAAACTGGTATTCACCACAAAGCCACTTCCAGTCCAGAACATGGGCAATTCCTTGCGCCACAGCGCCATCGCCAGGCTAGTGAGGAGAGTGCAAGGCACCAGGTACAGAAGGGCAGGCTGGCCCATTTTCATTAGTGCCAGTGCCACAAAAGTGATGAGGAGGCCAATTCCATACGCTGAGGTAGAGACAAGCACACAGAGGGTCAGCGGTCTGTGCAGCATTAATGGTAATTACAAATTATAAAACGGTTTGGAACAGGTCAATTCTATTGACTTCAATATAGGGCTGGGCGATATATCGCAACGATAATTATCGATTGTAATAACGGCCGTTGCTAGCATGTGGGGTATTGTCTTTCTTTTCGTCTTTTTTTTCTTTAATTATACCTGATGCGGTAGTAATCTAAACTTCAAAACCCGTGTGAAATTCTTCCGGGGAAAAAAAACGTCATCACTGTCTACTGCGTGTTGATAAGACAGACAATCACAGAAAGGCGTTGCACCTTTCAGAGACCCTCTCGAAAATCTCTGCCTTTCATGCGATTGACAAAAACACATCACATGATCACGTGAAAGCTGTACGACCTTGCTGCTAGTTGGCTGTCTTATCAACACTCAATCGATATCAGCGTGATGTTTTTTTCCGGAAGCATTTCACGCGCCCTCTGGATGTATACTGCCGTATATTGGGTATACTTAAATAAAAAAAGACGAAAAGAAAGGCGCCCCACACCGTGGCAACGGCCGTTATTGCATTCGATAATTATCGATGTTGTATATCGCCCAGCCCTACTTCAATAGAGGTCAATTTTTAATAACAACAATGCAACACACGCCCTATCTCAATATGTGATTTATTGTGAAACACTCTCGTTATCAACAAGGCTAAATGAGCGTCCCCCTGCATATTCTGAAATAACGGTGCTGATTGTTAAATCGTCTGGCTTAACCCACTCACTGAGCTCTCTAGGCCAAACCACTTACAGAACGTGAATATGAACATTCACACAACACTGATATGAAAAAAACAACAGCAAATATTAACAGCCCTTCAGTAACAGCTGTACCGTGAAGCTTTCCACAAAGTGTGATTCTGGTTAAACATTTCCAGCCTGGTAGATACTGACTCATTAATACTGATGTTAGAAGGGTCAAATATGAGAAATGACGTCCAAAAAAAAAAAACACACCTACCTATAGTGCAGGCCACAAAATAGATCCGCGAGGAGTTCATGACAATGTCAAACCTGTGACAGTAGGCCACCAGCAGGCCTTGTGGGGACACACAGTGAGAGAGATGTTAGCGTTGATCACACTGGTCATTTTAATTAATTTATTCATTTAGCAAACGCCCTAATCCAGGGCAACATACATCGCCTACAATTACGCGATATTCAGTGAAAGACCTCAGGTTAGCCACCTTCTTCAAAGCCATAACAGAAGTTCCATTCCCAGCATTCCACTCTCCAGAAGACTAGACTCGATCCCCAAGTGCGATACTCCTTGATGCCTAGGTACCTGCATGATACTGTTCTGCATACATTACATTCTAGGGCTCCTGCGACAGCTCTTGTGGAGAAGTGAGTGACTGCAAATAATGAGTCAGATTGGGTGATCTTACCTGGCACTAAGATATCCCCAAACCCCAGGAGAGAGAAGGGGCGGTCACACAAAGCCAATGGCGAGGAGTTCAGTCTAGGCACTTTCAGCACCATTGGAAGCTGATTGGTCAGAGAGAATGATGTAACTTTCACTCAAAATTCATAAAATCAGCACTGAATTTATACACATGACAGCATTACATACTTCTGGAGTTGCAAATGTCAGTATGATATAATACTTAAATATTTCTGAATATACTCTGAATTCAGAAATTAGTCTTGAAATGAATACTAAAAGTAGACAAAAAGTATCAAATGGGAATATTATATCAATAATATTTTGTAAAACAAGCACTTCTGAAAAGCATTTTTTCCGTGGCGATATTTTGCAAAACACTACTGTAAGATGTCTGTTTGAGAGGAAGTGCAAATCCTGAAATGAAGAACTTACTTTTTCTTGAGTAGAGGAATCTGACGGACCAGCTGCTACTTCGACCATAATACTCTCTCCATGCTGTGGAGGGTATTAAAAACAGCTTCAGTCTACTGCTGTATGTGCTCAGAGCTAGACTGTGCCATTCTGAATAAGGACCAACTGACTTACGCTTGTCAAGTACGGCGTTACAAATACAAAGAAAACGTCATAGACGAACAGCACAACCAACAGCAGGGTGCAGGCCTGACAAGAAAAAGACTATGTCAGTACAGACCTATTAACGGACCTCCATTTTTTACCGCTCAAAACCTTGATGCTGAAATGAGAACATTGCAGACCGCAGCACACGGTCATTGATGTGGGACTCATGGTCCTTTAACTGACTGATTAGATCATAGCAGACTGACAATATATCCTCGCAAAAAAGAAGGTTGCCCAGCCATGTCTACCTTGAAAGTTGGGAGTCTGATGGTTTTGAGCATGTACAGACAGAATGCGATTCCCAAAGCGTCCTGTAGAACCCAGGCCCACCTGTGAGGGTTGCAGGACACTGATGAACTTCACAACTCACACATTTATAAAATACATTAAATTTAAGTAACAAAAATAAATAAAAAATCTCAATCCGTCACCATTTGCAGCATGGGGGAAATGTACATTATAGAATCAAACACTTTTCAATGGAAAAATAGGTACATTTTCTAAAAGAGGATTGCCATAATTCATTTTAAAAACCTGCCGGCGATAAACGTGGTCATTGTGTGTTTGCTGGCAGCCGAGGCCATACTCACTGGTCCTCGTTCCGGAACACTCCCCAGGTGACGCTGACCGCCACGCAGAACACGGAGAGCACCAGCATGCGCACCTGGGGCCGCTTGTGACAGTACGGCAGGTTGTTCTCAGGGATCCTGCACACCGGGACAACACAAGAGGCACACGCGCAGCACACCCGTGTGACCAGTTACAAAAGAAAATCACCAGGGTGAGGAAGACATCGGGGGTGCAGTCAGTGATTCCTTTGGCTCAGAGTCTCACCTGCACTTCCCGAAGGGGATCGAGCGCACAAAAGGACACAGGCAGCTGTAGAGCCCAATGGAAGCTGCCAGACAGAATATCCCAATGATCATGTACACTGGGGGGGGGGGGGGAGAGGCAAACACCAAATCAACACGCGGCATACCTCTCTAAGCATCTCTTTTAGTCATCTATTAACTAAACTAATATGAGGAAAATAAATAATTTAGGCTCCATCTGTATTATTAAATTATTTGTAATTATTTATTTTTTATTATTATTATTTTTTAATAACTTTCCACCATTATCATTCAAATTTGAAATGCCCAATGCACGTTGCATGGCTGCGAGATCCTCCCTCAGTTAGGAATGGGCTCACCCTTGATAGACCTGCAGCCAGCTGCTCCCTTTTCACTCTGTGTTACACCAGCTGAGCTGCTTCAGGCAGCTGAAAGGTGCCCATCTGACCAGTGCCCTGTATCACGAAGCAGAATTACTGAGTTAACTGTATAACTGCACTGAGTAAAACACGGAACAGCTCTTTTTACTTCAGTCCATGTTCCAGATTTGGGAGGTTCCGGGTTTTACTCAGTGCAGTTATCCAGCTAACATCCTGCTTCATGTAATGTGGCTATCCTGCAGACTGAAACCCTCCAAGCTTAGGTAAACCAGGGGAAATTATGCAACGCCCGTTGGGATTCCCATTCATGGTCAGCACTGACACAGTCCAGATTTGATCCAGGAGTGACAGCATCCATGCAGTGTGCACAAGGGCCACGGCCTGGTAACTCACTCAGATGCCCTGTACTGAGAGCCGTTCTGGCCCCGGAGGGCCACAGGGTTTACCGCTTTCTATTGCACTGGCTCTTATTTGCTGACTGAACTCATTATTTGAATATGAAGTCACCTTAATAGATGGTACAGGTGTAAATGAGTTCTGAACTTAAAGGTGACTGTAAATATTAGGGAGGATTCCGGTCTTGAGAGTTTTAAAATGCAAACTTTTGCATTATGAATATGCATAAAGGAATTTCAGCCACAGAGCAATGGGCAAATTATTATTATTTTTTTTTTAAAAGGTCCTTACTTTTAACTTTACAACTTCATATTTATCTGACCGTGCTTCTGAGAGGTACCTGCTCCGGTCACCATGTCTTTGAGCTTTTCTGAAGTGTTTTTTAAAAAAGTTTTAAGAAGTTTAAGTAGCCATTACCTAGCTGATCATAGAAAAAGTAGAGCAGCACCAGCATGGAGCAGCACATGACCACGAACACGCAGATCATGATGGGCGTGACGTCCACCGTCTCCTCGTCCTGCTTCTCGGCGCTGTCGTCCCGCTTGTGCTTCATGTACCTCCTGCGGGGTCACACAGCGCATCAATCCCGGAGTGCAGCCGAGCTGCACGCGCTCAGTACGACTACGGCATCGATCACAATCACTCTGCGACCCTGAGCCGTGCCTCCTTTGCTCAGATGTCTGCAGCTGCCAATAATGTAGTGATCTCACAGACAAAGTGTTGCTAAGCAATAGGCAACATCGTACAATCGTAGAGTACATACTTAACATGCGGGTAGGGACCAAGTTCTGTCTTAATAAATCATGGGAGGTACACATATTAATACATAATTTGTGATAAAATCTGTATTGATCAGAAATTTCTATAGCCTAAATTAGAGCTGTGAACAAGTCCACAGAACGGTAGCTCCGTGAATTTCTCTGTTACAACTAGGGCCTGTCTGGCATTACGAATGTTACATTTTATTTTCACTTTTGACATTGTAATTAGACTAAATACCACACATAATTCAATGCAATGATGCCACTGAATACATTATATGATGAATCTTATATGGTGAATCATAACTCTATCCTTATGTAAGAAATGTCCTTTTTATAGGACGGCCACTGGTCTAAATCGAGCCTCACACTCACTTTTTGATGTCCCGGCTGCCAGCCCAATAGCCACCAATGGCAACTGTACCCACAGCCATTATGAAGATGATGACCATGTTGTAGTCCGAGACTGGCTCGTTTGGTGCATACATGGCTACTACTCCCCCCATCCCAAAGGTCTACAGAAAGAGGGGGGGGGGAAGCATTGAGATCCCCTTCAATTCAGTCATAAAACAACATTAAACTGACCCTTCAGCTCTGCGAATAGGTCTTACCTTGCTGATGTCCAGCATGTCTGCGTAGCTGAGGAGGGCAACGGGAATGTCAATCTCTTCATACTGAGTCACGTTTCCTGCAGGTAGGGTCTATGGTAAATAGAGAGCAGTGATTAGGAAAAGGAAGTCAAACTGTTACTTAAGATAATATGACTCAAATACAGGACAAGCTGGGTAGTGCTGGGAAAGTGAGGCCTCATGGGCCACATAATGGGCAAAACTACAATGAGTTGTCAACCACAGCAATACATAATGGATAAGTTCAAACCAGCAAGATACCAATGGCCGCAAATTTGCATCCGCCCATTCTCGGTTGGGTGAAACCTCACTATGCAGCGGGAGAGAGGCAGCACGCCGCTTTCTTGACCTCACCAGCCTGTCTTTGCTGACGATCAACAGGCCCCTGGCCCCGTTGATCTGCGCCAGCCTGACTTTCTCATAGAAGGTGCAGTTGCCCCTCAGCACCATGGGGATGCGGTTGGTGAAGCCCCCCTTCGGGCACCTCAGAGGACGAGCACAGCACGGAGGCCGTCAGGTCGTGGATCTGGAGCCGAGACTGAGGACACACAGAGAGAGGGCACGAAAGGGAAAAGTCATGACGCCTGTGCACAGGCGCTTTATTGACGGATTTATTTATAGAACGAATAAGAATAGAAATGCAACGTCTTCCCTCAGATCACCCCGCCCCACACGCCTACACACTATTCTCTACATTTCAGTGAAGGTGAAGATAATTATTACTGTCTACATTGAGTGTGACACTTCACTGACAGAGGGCACATGGAAAAGCTGCTAATGCGGGCGGAGGTGGGTCTAACGGTACGTTCCCGCTCCTGCAGACAGCAGAGTCTACACTCCTCCAGGCGAGGGCACAGCAGGCGGCCGAAACGAGAGCGGCGTGGCGCGGACGCAAGCGCGCTCCTCAGAAACCAGACTCGCTTTCGCGAGCAGCAGCAGCACGTTGCCACCTTCCGCCAAAAACCCCATGAGGGCCTGCGCTTTCGCAAGTAGATCACAGTCTGTTGATTTATCACCGTGGCTCAGCGTTTCCAGACAGGTACAAGAGGTCTGAAATTAAGCACGCTGCCCCCGATAACGGTCTTGTGTTCAACAGCTGTATGCCAACCTGAAGGGGGGGGGCATCAAGCCATTCTTTATGCGATTGACATTGCACAGGGCAGAGAGTTAGGTTCAGGAATGGAGACAGGGAGCAGATCTGTGCCAACTTTGATCTCCTTCCTTTGATAACACACCAACCTGGCTCTTATCTTGCCGTCAGTACTCTGGATTCAATTAGCCTCTTAATTCAAAAGATCTGCATTTGCCAAAGATTTACAATCGTGCAGTCAGAGCAATCTCGTGGCCAGAGAGTTTTTTTGAACTCTTTGGGGGAAAAAAACTAAAGCCAACCAATCTAAGCATGGTTTGATCTAAGCCTTCTATGCCCTCCAATAACTTTTCTCCCAGAGGATAAAATGTACTTCATCTATGGCAGCACATATCTTCCAGGAAACTTGAGCTTTTGCACAAGCACCATTTGAAAAGTAACAATAAATTATGGAGTCATGTGACACAGAATAAGGAAGGAATCTTTTTTGTTATATGTTATGGCAGGCAGCAACAGTATTGGCTCACCGCTTTGTTGAGGTCCTGAGGTAGACGTGCCCACTGCGAATTGAAGAAGATGCAGTAATCTTTGCCCTTGCCCTTACCCTTGTTACTGAAATGTGCCATGCCATATTCCCCCAGTACCTGCCAGAACAAGAATACATATTAAACTCATTACATATAATGAAATTACATTAGGAGAGGTATCCCTGGCGAGTTACATAAATTACCAGCCAACTAAATTTTAAGACCACAGTTTAGTATCTCGGACGGCGATATTTCAACGCAACAAGCTGTACACCATTCCATGCAGAATTTTATTTCAAATGTAAAACAGCTATCAAGAAACTTGCAACTTAAAACAAATATTTGATAGCTTTCTGCTCACTCAGTTTGAATGTCAACACTATCATCTACATACCACATACTATTGCTCAATGCAAACACTGTGGCTGCGGCAGTTAGCCGTGATGTACGAAGCAATAATCGGGCTATAAAAACCTACAAAACGTTTCTCAACGAGGTCTATTGAACCGGGGTCTAGAGGCCCTTTGCTTCGAGTCATCTTAGCGCCCCCATTCGGTGGCATAATCCTTACAGTACCAGAACACGTTCACAAAGGCATCCAAAGCTTAGGAAAACGACAAACTGCTTACGCATTGTTGCGTACTGAATAACTCACCTGTTTTATCAATAAAACCCCCAAAATAAGAACAATCGCGATCCTCATGATGACTGCTTTGTATTATTGTTTCCAGCTCCACACTCACAATCCACCAGCTGTTTAGGATTCCCCGCCTACATTCTGCAGTGTTTTTTTTCATTGGTCGATTTTGATCCAGCGCCTAGAGAAATGCATTATATGTGGTTAACATTCACGTCGATCATGTAGGAAATAATGATTTTTTTTCTCCCGCCTTCAATAGCCTAGTTGGCCAAACTCTACCGTGCAGGAGCAGTTCCATTTGTTAGTAAAGCTGCATATCATTGACGTCATCGTGGACGGACTAATCCAAAAATATTATTTTGTTCAATGATTGAAAAGAAGTTGTGTTGTCAAAATTAAACTAACTATATAACCCTGATTGTGTTAATATTTTTTGGGTGCAATTCTGTGAAATAACCGACGCAGTGAGGTTCAAAGGGTCAAAGGTCTTATGTCGAAAGGAGGGACTTACTGCATGGTTAGCAGGTCAAATTTGAAAGATGGCGGTGAGTGGAATAGCAAGCCTGTTTGCAAGGTTCTATAATGCATAATTTTGTTGTTCGTTTAAAAATCAGCAGCATCTTGGTTGCATTTCTATTTAAATAACCGAGTGGTCAAAATACAGTCAAAGAGCTAGCTAGAAATTCATGAAAATATTTTGCTTATGGTCCTTATTTGAATTATGGGTAACGTTAGCCTATCTCACATTGTTTACTTGCTAATGAATGATCGTGTTATAGCTAAGTTAACTAGCTAGATAATGTTAACGTTGTAATCAGGTTTCTCTAAAATTTCAGGACAAAGAGAAAAAGAAGAAGGAGAGCATATTCGACCTCTCAAAATACATCGATAAAACCATCCGAGTGAAATTTCAGGGAGGACGAGAAGGTAACCAAGGCAGTGATGTGCTGGCTAACTTAGATAGCTAACTTAGATAGCTAGCTAGTATGCAAGCCAAAACTGGGTAACGTTAGTTACTTGCGTTTATAGAAATTAGCAGCTAGTTAGCTGGCATATTATTCTTGACTAACGTAATTCGTTTATTTCACCCTGCAGCAAGCGGAGTCCTCAAAGGCTTTGATCCTCTGTTGAACTTGGTGTTGGATGGCACTATAGAGTATATGCGAGGTAGGAACCTCTAACAAACAATCGTGCTTTTATTTTTGAACAACTGAAAGCCACAATAATTCCATGCAATTTGAATCTGCAATAAAGACCATGCATTCCTGGTCATGCATTCAGAATTATAAGGATTGCTTATATTTTTTTGTAGTTTATTTTGTTGCACCGGGGGAATTGACTATAGTAACTTGCTAAACGGTATACAAACTGAGATTCGAGTCAAACACAAATCCGCTATTGCCTCATATCAATAAACGAACTGTGTGGATGCGGCTCATAAAATCATACTCTTGAACCCCTTTCTGCAGACCCGGATGATCAATATAAGCTGACGGAGGACACGCGACAGCTGGGCCTGGTAGTGTGTCGAGGGACGTCAGTGGTGCTCATCAGTCCTCAAGACGGCATGGAAGCCATTCCAAACCCCTTTGTCCAGCAGCAGGAGGGCTAATGGAGTCACTGCTGCCCCTCTGTCCTACACAAAAGAACTTCTCTTACCTTTATCAGCCTACTTTTGACAGGAGCCATGTGAAAGCTTTTTAAGTTTCCTCTGAGTTATTAGCTATAAGTACATATTTGTTGTAAGTACATATTTGGTCCAGGAAAATTAAGAACAATGACCAGGTGCTAAAATTATATAGATAGATGAATAAAAACATGAAGATAATCAGAAACTCAAACGGAGAGAAACTTAAGGGGTTGCATGTAGTTTAGTTAATTTTCCTGTAAAGCACCAACTCAAAAATAGAGCAAAAATGACACTGGTTTGTACTTGTCCTAAAACAGGAGTTTTTTTTTTAAAAACTTTGAATCTCCCCCTTCTGAATCATAAGTTTCTGTCCCATTTTATTAACTTTTTTTTTACTTGTTTGGTCATGGGTTCAGTGGGGGAGAGAAGCATTGTATACTGGAAGTGGTATAATATTTAACTGCTCAGTATTTACGGAAGAAATTTTGGAAATAATTGATTTTGAGCTGCTTGTTCATGACCAAAATACAAGTAATCTAGTCTTCAAAATGGTGAACTGTAATGAAACTAATATCATGGTTTACTGGTTTTAGTAGAAGGCCCAGACTTGATTTGGTCATACAGTAAATGCAACTTAATTTGTCTTGTCAATTCAGCTTTCATAAATCCTTTTTTTAATGTTTCTGATGTCCTTGTGTTTCTTCAGTAATTTTGACTGGTTTCAAATTCAAATTTACCAAGTGTAGAGAGGGGCAGAGTATAGGTAAGGGTTCACAACGACAAGGGCCTGTTATCAAGCACAAGGAGTCTTCAAAAGTCACAAAAAATCTGAAAGACATGAGGTGTTGAATTGATGTCCAAGCATAAAACTGGTCTTCTGAAGTTTCATCTCAAAAGATGTAAAAAAAAAAAAATATATATTGACATAGATATGTAATGCAAATCAAAGTGTACAGTTTTTCTAACTTTCAACTGTACATTATAGCAGTCAAAGCCCTATTTCTCTAATCTTCTCATCAATCAAATGGGTCTGCTTATGGTTCAAGTGTCCAACAGTGTATACACCTTATTTCAGCTATTGGCTACTTTTGGGATTATTTCAAATTTAAAAAATATTGCTTGTGACAGCTGATTTTCTATGGATTTCATTCAAATTTGGTACCAGGTTACAGTCCACATTGTACAAGAAGGCTGGCTGATTGCCACTGTTGAAGGAGTGTTAGTTTGCATATTTGCAGTCAGCTGAAAATGTTTTGGCTTTGAACAGCCATGTCATTTAAATTAAACAGAATTTTGATGACATGCCAAAAGTTTCATGGGTATACAAAGGCCAGTTCTTTTCTGAGGTATTGGCATCCATTCAAGCAGAATTATTTACCGTCCAATTTCGTATACAGTACCAGTCAAAAGTTTGGACACAAACCCGTTATTTTTACTGTTTTCCACATTTTGGAATAGTAAAGACATCAAAACTATGAGAACACAAATTAAATTATGCAAAAACCAAAAAAGGGTTAAACAAATAAATAAAAAAAGTATTATATTTTAGATTCTTCAAAGTAGCCACCCTTTGCCTTGATAACGGCTTTGCACATTCTTGCCATTCTCTCAACTTTTGTGGTAAACGGTTATTCCACAGGTAAAAAGGTGATGCCATCATGACTGTATAAAAGGATATCAAAAGACTCCTGATATCTTATTTCCAGGTACTCTTAGAAGCGATACTATAATCTGCATTTGAATGGATCTCTATGGGAATTGGGGGGTGGGACTAGATTTAGCTTTAAATTTCACTGGAAAAGTGTGGAACACATGGTTGGCTAAATGGCTCTAAGTCATCAAGGGTCTGACGTATCAAACAAGCCTTAAACCATCACTCTGCTGCCAGAAATACAGTAGATATGGATGGATAACTTGAAGGGTTTCTTCTCCTGACTTATTTTTCCATAGAGTTCAATAGGAAAGCCAATAATAGAGCCATTTAGCCAACCATGTGTTCCACACTGTTTCAGTGTAATTTAAAGCTAAATCTAGTCCCACCCCCCAGTTCCCATAGAGATCCATTCAAATGCAGAGGTTATAGTATCGCTTCTAAGAGTACCTGGAAATAAGATATCAGGAGGAGTCTTTTCATATCCTTTTATACAGTCATGATGGCATCACCTTTTTACCTGTGGAATACCTGTTTACCACAGAAGTTGTTTGAGAGAATGGCAAGAATGTGCAAAGCCGTTATCAAGGCAAAGGGTGGCTACTTTGAAGAATCTAAAATATAATACTTTTTTTTATTTGTTTAACCCTTTTTTGGTTTTTGCATAATTTAATTTGTGTTATCTCATAGTTTTGATGTCTTTACTATTCCAAAATGTGGAAAACAGTAAAAATAACGGGAAAAAACCTATGAGTAGGTGTGTCCAAACCTTTGACTGGTACTGTATAAATTGTGTATTCAGCTGTCCTATTCAAAGTTTGTGAATGGGGCCCAATTCACTCCCTGAAATGGCTACTAAATGCTGAAAAGACAACTACTAATATTCAACGGGTTAAGAGCACAAGCCTGTTATGTGTACAGCTGGTTTTGTGAGCGGTAGGGCAGGCTAGCGGGGGTTTGGTATATTTAGATGTTTATAAAAACCCAAGTGGACTTCCCTGTTTAGTTGACCGTGAAAGAGAGGCCAGGGGATATAAATACATCAGAGCAGAGGCTTGTTTGTCGTTTGAGGGAGGGAGACGGGGTGGATACTGTGACCATGGCCTGCGAAAAGTCAGAGTGGGAGGTCTGTGATCTAAACACAACAACGTCCATTAAGTTGCACGCTGGGGACTTGGACTCTACTCACAAACACCGCAGCGTAACCTCCGAAGAGCTAGAGAGGGAGATGGTGCCGGACATGGTGCTTCAGGTTGATACGGAGAGTTTCCTCGTGAACCGACAAAGGCTGGCAGGCTTGAGCCCTTACTTCCGGGCCCTGTTTTACGGGGGAGGCCTAGAGAGCACAAAGAGCCACGTCGAGATTAAAGGGGTTCGCTTGGAGCAGTTCCGCGTCCTAATGGAATATGCGCAGTGCTCCAGTTTGGCTTTGGACAGGGAGAACGTGCTGGGGATTCTAGAGACCGCAGACTACCTTCAGCTGGAGACGGTGCGGCTGCTCTGCTGCAAGTTCCTGGAGAGGGAGCTGCACCTGAGTAACTGTCTGGGCATGATGGCCTACGCCTGGCAGCGGGGCTGCCTGGAACTGTACGCAGTGGCGCGGGAGGTGGCTCTCACCCACCTGCCTGCCCTGGCGTGCGAGGAGGATTTTGTGTACCTGTCCAAGGAGAGTGTGGCCGACCTCCTCTCAAGCGATGACCTGTTCCTGCCACGGGAGGACTTTGCATTTGAGGTTGCCATGCGCTGGGCAGCTTTTGACCCCAGCCGCGAGGATGACTTCCTGGAGCTGGCCGGGCTGGTGAGGCCTGAGTATTTCAGTCTGTCTTATATCAGTGAACTGCTGACCAGTCTCAAGGGCTCTGACCCCCGTGCCAAGCTCCTCTGCAAACTGGACTCCAATCCCCCTGCCAGCTGGGCTGAACCACGATCTGTGCCTCGAACCCGGGCTCAAGAGGCTCTCTACATGCTTGGTGGACCCCATGACCATGACGCACAGATCCTGTACCAGTTTCATCCCCGTTGTGGGATGTGGCAGTCCTGCACGCCCCTCAAAGGGAAAAATCTCACCAAGTATGCTGTGGCAGCAGTAGGTAATGGTCCCTTTCTCAGCGCAAGCTTACAGATTCTCAAAGCATCATGCAAAAACTAAATCTAATTAACGATTTTCCTTTCCATTCCACTCCACTGCAAGTTAGTAATGGCGTATTATTGCATGCAAACACTTAACTTATACAGTATATGCATTAATACAACGAAAGCTCAAGTAAGTTTTGTTAATTTGACACGAGCGATCTTGCTTTGTCTGAAATGGCAGTAATCCTCAAACGGCTTTGCTTTCCTCAGGGGACATTGTGGTTGTGACAGGGGGTTGCTTCCTGGATGTGGTGGTGTGGTACAGCGTGGACTGGGTGCGAGTGTTCCAGTCCGTGCGCGGTAACTGGGTGGACGGGCCGTCCATGCAGAAGTCCCGGCACAGCCACTGCTCCGTGGGACTCGGGTACGATTTGTTCGTCCTGGGAGGTAGCACGGATGAGGGGCTCGTGGCAGACGTGGAGAGGCTGATGGTGGGAGCAGAGAGCTGGGTGAACGTCAGCCCCATGGTGCGGGCAGTGGAGAGAGCGGCCGTGGTCACCATGGGCTCCTGCATCTACATAGCCTGTGGCTTAGAAGAAAATGGGGAGGTCTACAGTGGCATCCAAAGGTACCAGGTGGAGACGGACCAATGGGACGTGGTTTCCTACTCCCCACTCCCACGGTATGGAATTCATATCCTTAACTGTCTTGGTCACTGACTTTAGCATAAGCTCATCTTTAGCAAAAACTGTATCTATACAAAAATGCATATGCAGTCAGGTCCATAAGTATTTGGACAGTGACACAATTTTTGTTGTTTTGGCTCTGTATTCCAGCACATTGGATTTTAAATGGAACAGTGACTAAATGCAGAATTTCAGCTTTAATTTGAGGGTTTTTAGTCCATATCGGGTGAACTGTGTAGAAATTGTAGCCATTTTTATACATAGTCCCCCCATTTTAGTGGACCAAAAGTAATTGGACAAATTAACGTAAACTTTAATGAAGTTATCATATTTAATATTTGGTTGCATATCCTTTGCATGTCATGACCTCCTGATGTATGTGACTCAACAACATCAAAAGACTCTTGATATCTTATTTTCAGGTACTCTTACAAGCGATACTATAATCTCTCTATTTGAATGGATCTCTATGGGAATTGGGGGGTGGGACTAGATTAAACTGTAAATGACATGAGAATAGTATGGAACACATGGTTGGTTAAATGGCTGTAAGTCATCAAGGGTCTGAGGTATCAGACTAGCCTCAAACCATCACTCTGCTGCCAGATATGCAGTAGATATGGATAGATCACTTTAAGCGTTGTTTCTCCTGACTTATTTTCCTATTGAACTCTATGGAAAAATGAGTCAGGAGAAACAATGCTTAAAGTGATCCATTCATATCTACTGCATATCTGGCAGCAGAGTGATGGTTTGAGGCTCGTTTGAACCGCACAGTTTAATAAATCAGTCCCAGTAATCTGTTCACACATTATGAGGACCAAGCTAAGCAGAGAAACTTGAGGTGACCAGACCAGTTTTTCTTAGAGCACTTTCTGACAGCTGTGATAACAGGCATGTGGAAGAGCAACTGAATCAGGTCCCCAGGTCTGGAACCTTTATTTTGCTTCAGTTTATCCTGAAAAAACAGTGAATAAACAGTGAATCTGGTCTTAACAGTTTTCTTAACCTTAGGTATGACCTCCTTGCCACCGAGCTCAACGGCGCCCTCTATCTCTTTGGAGGCCAGGCGCTGCGACTAGATGTGACAACGGATGAGTGGACAGTTCTTGAGGAAGAGTGTCTGGAGAAGAAGTTCTTCACAGGCTGCAGCAAGGCCAATGGCCAAATCTACCTGGTGGGGGAGCGTAAGGGTAACAAGACCCTCCCCAATATGGTGCTCCTGGACCCTTATACTGACACCTGTATAGAAATGGACAACAGCATCCCGTGTCCTGTACCGATCCGTGGCTGTGTCACTGTCAAGGTCACTTCCTGATCTCAAGCCTAATGGGACTCACTGTGGGCCAGAAGGCATGCCAGATGGGGGCACATAAAACTAACCCCTTCATATGTGGATTTTCTTTTGTCGTTGACAGCCATAATCAAACCCTCCTCCTCTCTGGGTATCCCAGTGTACCTTGGATGGAAGCTGAAAGCTTTACATTGCATGTTTTTTCTTGTGTTTACATATTCTATCATTTAGTTAATCAGAATGTTTCCATCACCTAATCAGTACTTTAAGACAAGGTCATTTTGTTATTATTGTTTATGTGCATGTGAATACATTTAGATATAAATGGTTGATATATTCCAAAATATTGGAAACACCTACAAAAACGGAATATCTAGTAAGTAATAACGAGTAGGCCCACTCTTTGCCTTAAAAACAGTTTCAATCCTTCTACGAATGCTGTCATACAATTTCTGAACTGTGGGTAGTGGGATATTGGCCCATTGTTAAAGAAGGACAGTCTCCAGTTCTTTGAGGGATGAAGGAGGTGGAAATCTAGTTCGCACTCTGCACTCCAGAACTTCCCATAAAGATTCAATTATGTTTAGATCTGGTGATTGTGCAGGCCATGGAAGGCATTTGACGTCATCCTCGTGTTCTTGAAACCATTCTTTAATGTTTTTAGCATTGTGTATGGGGGTGTTATCATGTTGGAATATGGGGCCATCATGAGGGAACAGTGTTTGCACCATAGGGTGCACCTGGTAAAATGGTTTCATATTGTTTGCCCATTACACGTCCATGGAGAGCAATCATTGGGCCCAATGAGTCCCATGAAATGGCTGCCAATACCATTACAGAACCACCACCATACTTAACACTTGGCAACAGACATTGTGGATTGAATGCTTCCTTAGGCTTTCTCCAAACATAAACAAGTTTTGTGTTCCTTACACCATGTTATGCATGTTTGTGCATTAGCCTTGGATACAAATGGTTTCCGAATGGCGGCCCTGCCATAACGACGTACTGGTTTTGTTGAGACTGGTTCAGATATGGATTGGTTAAATTTTGTGGTGATTTTTAGAGCTGTAGTTCTGTGGTTGGTTATTAGCAACTATCCTACCAAGTGTCCGTCTGTACCTGTTGGAGAGCTTTAACTTGCGGTTCTTTTTTGTTGATAGTTTTTTTGGTTTTGGGCATATATTGTCATCATTTTTGACACTGTTCCCCTTGCCACCTTAAATAATTTTGCCGTTTTTGTGACCGATGCACCTGCAATTCGGGTACCTACCCTTTGGAACTCCGGCAGTATCCTCATCTTGATTTGGAGACTTACCTAGCAAAGTGCTGGTTAGACCTCTTTTAAGCAGACACATGCTGCTAATTAGCATTCAAATTAATAGGAATCACCTGTGTAGATGCTTTTGTAATTGTGGTTTCGATGTTTCAAAGCTAAAGCCATTTTTCAGGAGTGTTTCCGATGTTTTGTCCACCCCCTGTATAATATACATATATATATATATATATATATATATATATATATATATACACATATATATACAGTGCCCTCCACTATTATTGGCCCCCCTGGTAAAGATGAGTAAAAAGGGTTATACAAAATTCACCGTTTGGTGAATTAGCTTAATCTCACACTGAAAAAATGAGAAACATCCAACCTTTTATTGAAGTAAATTTATTATGAGAAAAAAAAATCCCTCATTAAGAAATAATTATGAAAATGGGGAGGTCTACAGTGGCACCCCCAATTCCCATAGAGATCCATTCAAATGCAGAGATGTTATAGTATCGCTTGTAAGAGTACCAGAAAATAAGATATCAAGAGTCTTTTGATGTTGTTGGGTCACAGACATCAGGAAGTCATGGCATGCAAAGGATATGCGACCAAATATTAAAAATGATTACTTTATTCTATATATAAATGCAGGGGTGCCAATAATTGTGGCACGTGGTTTTGTTAAAAAGAATTATTTCTTGATGAGGGATTTTTTTTCTCATAATAAATTTACTTCAATTAAAGGTTGGATTTTTCTCATTTTTAGTGTGAGATTAAGCTAATTCACCAAACGGTGAATCCTTATAACCCTTTTTAATCATCTTTACCAGGGGTGCCAATAATAGTGGCCGGCACTGTATATATATTTGTTTATGCACAAAATGTCTCTGGATGTACCAATATTGGTTGCACCAACACAAAACACAATGTGTCAATTTAATCAAACTGTATTTATTAATAATATTAAACAGGTCACAGACAGAATACACATATGTGACATGTGCTTTATTCTAGAACAACATAGAGTAATCATATCTTAGTGTTTGGATCATTGTTATAGCGGACTTTTTATATGCTATAGCAGATTATACAATAATTGCCTTGAGGAATATTGCTTCATATTTAAAATGTTTTAAAACACCTATTGGTCACAGAGATCAAATGTAACAGATCTAGCTAAAGAACGGCCAAATGGTATAAACTAATTTTAATAGAAAAATGGACCATGGAAAAAATGCTAGATATTATGTATCAACATACATTAACTGCATAAAATGAGTAGCTAGAAGAGAGAATCACAACCTTGCAAACAAGTCACTCAACATGTCTCAATCGTGTATACTCGAATGTAACAAATCTGACATTCACGTTCACTATTTTTGCATAGTGAAATTCTGAAAAGAAAAAGATGTATACAGTACAAAAACAATTACATTTAAGCAATTAAATGACAGCATTTTCCTTTGCATTTACTTTTCCGCTTAGAATTAAATATCTTCACCAAAGTGCAAAGCACATTTGATTTAGAACAAAATTATTTAATTTATATCATCTAAGCAAAGTAATAAAATAAAATTCAATTATTTTTTTAGACAAAAGGTGCAAAAATAGCAGTCAACATAAAATAGACAGCTACATTTATCAGTAAATTTGGATAAATCATATATCCTAATAGTATTGTCCCAAAAAAAAAGTATGAGACAAATGCTCCTGGCAACTATCTACTGTCACAATTCCTTGTATATTTCTGTAATTGTAAACCATAGGTCAACTGAAAGCCAAGAATTTCCCCATGTCTGTTCTATTAAAACATATTTTATCTCATTAATATGATACAGCGACAGGCTATTCTAGCGTCAGTGATCTAGCCCTTAACCCTTATCTTTAGTTAACAATGACATGTCTCTGCCCTGTCCATTTTAAGCCTGAATAAACCGGAAGACCGAAGCTTAATAGATTCAGTTCAGAAGTATACATTATCAATAAAATGAAAAACTAAGTGTAAAAAATTAAATTAATTGTGTATTGGTAGGCTACTATTTACATTAACATATTCATGAAAAGTGGAACCTCGAGTTGCAGGTCTGCTTACCCCTCACTAGGGGGAGCTCTGATATTACATTGTCATTGCCCTGGCAGCGTGGGCAAATCGGTGAAAAATTCAATAAGCACACAATCAAAAGGCAGGCTCAGTACATATGACAGTATTATGCAAAAAATAGACCAATTGAGCTAAAATACATAAACTTCATAATAAATAATCATGGCAATGTTCCAAGAACAACTGAATCATCTTCCAATTGTTTTTAAGATTGACTCAAATGTTCTAGAGGGGAATTTCCATAATGCAGATATGAGATTACAATTAGAATTATTGAGAATGCACACCTGCATGTTCCCAACAGAACCATAAAACACTGCTCAGGTCTGGCTATTAAAAGATCAAGGTAATGTTGGTAGTGAAGTTCTTAAAGGCAACGCCTTACAAAGTGCTTTGAGCCACTTTTATGGATAATTTCTTGATGAGGGATTTTTTTTTTTCTCACAATAAATGAACGTCAATTGCGTTGGATTTTTCTCATTTTTTCAGTGAGAATAAGCTAATTCACCAAACGGTGAATTTTTTATAACCCTTTTTACCCATCTTTACCCGGGGTACCAACAAATTTGAGCACGTCTGTATATCACCAGCCACAGTATGTAATATTAAGACTTTTTTTCAAAGCCTGACCTCATCAAATGAGGGTACAATACTATCTGGCTTTAGGAAACCTGCTACTCGTATTGTTCCTCTGTTTGGTTAAGTTTTTGAGGACACAGTTGTCAGCCAGCGTGGTAAATTTGGAGTTTAGAGCCCCTTTTCCTTGCTCCCAGCTAGACTCTTCTTTGTCATCATCTTCCTCTTCCTGCTCCTCATCTTCCTCCTCAACCTCGCTCTCCTCGTCACTGCGTTCATCACGCTCCACCTACAGGACGAGAAACACTTTCAAACCGATTCTTTGCTCGGGGTTGAGAACTATTCACTATTGTTCCCGATCATTCTTCTCGGATCTATGCTGTAACCGGCCTGTTCTGTGCCACGGTTCTTCACAGTTCTCATGGCTCACGGGAGAAACTGTGCTCACCTTGCCCATGAAGACAAATTTGTAGATCATGCGGATGATCAGCCAGGCCCAGAAGATATGGAGCGCCTGGAGCAGCAGCAGGAGAGCGTTGAACAAGTAATAGCCAAAGAAAGGGTCGAACACATCCAGGCACAAGAAAAGCGTTGAGTGGATGACTCTAAAGGTCAGAAATGCAAACAGAAAAATAAACCACACCATGAAACACTGAAACATTAGGGTCATCTAAAGTCAACATGTAAACATGTAAATTCACCATGCAGTCTTCCTCAGACTATTTACATACAATAATATACCTCTGATGACCCTGGTGATAACACTAGCATCAGGCTATCTGGTGTTAAAACATATCTCTGTGTGACTGTCTTCCTCATTCCTTCTTCCACTGGCACCATTTTAAAGCAGGCGTCTTACTTGAATGGAAATACCACCAGACGTGTGACCAGGAAGACGACTGCGAACGCGACAAACAAGGTGTCACAAGTCTTTCTCCAGCCGGCATAGTTGAACATCTTGGCAGACTGTGGAGAAAGCGCATGCATACAATGACTGCCCATTCAAAATTCTCAGAAACAGGCCCTCCAGAGAAACAAATGATACTGGCTTGTATTCCCAATAATTTCAAATGGGCACAGATGAACCCTAGCAAGATGGCACCCATCCTGTTTAAATGCAAATGCAGAATAATATTGAGTCATTGAGAGAAAGCAAAATAACATGAAGAATACAAGATAAAGATATCCGGTTCTTGAGGTCAGACCTATTGCTATCACTCGGGTACACTGAATACAACGTATTAATGGATGCATTTTCCAAATAATCCAGTTATGTACCATTTTGTTAAACCTCATAAAAGACTGTTGTGTGACTACTGTGGACTATTTCTGTCTGCAGAGTTCATTAGTGATTTGTGTTCCATACACCAGCATAAACCATTAGCGCAGCCTGACTACCAGCCAACACTTCACACCTCTAATAAGCAGGCTTCATTTAGTGGTGTGAACAGAGGCCACAGCATCAGTGAGTCAAAAGAAATCCATGCATATTTCATCCACCCGCGGCCGAGAGACAATTATTATTTTGAGATAACATTAGTGAAATACTATTCCTGGTTAACCCTTCATTGAGAAAAGGGACGGCCAAAGAATCTTTAATACGCTGACTTCCTGTTGCTGAGCAACAGATCTGAATCACGAACAAGGTGGATTTTGATGTGGAAAGTAATAAATTAATTGTCTAGCGCTGGAATTAATGAACTCAGCTACAATACCTGAAAGCCTGCTATCACCATGACCAATCACAGGTATCCCTTTCCATATAAAACAGACAATAATTTATCATTTATGTGCCAAACATGCACACATGGTTGCTTTTTCCACCCAACTGTTGAGAAAACTAATGAACTTACTATCCTACTGGATTGCTAACCTGATTTATTCTGTTAGCATTGTGCTAAGTGGCTCAACCTCACAAAACAATTAAATGGATAGCCTACTAAGACACGACAATTCATTTTTGTCCAGGAGTCTTTGGTCTTAATCTCAATAACCATATATTTTACTATGCTGAAACCTACACTACAAGGGATATTCAATTAAAATAAGTAATATTTTTAAAAATATTTTCACTGCACTAGTATTATGTAAAAAATAAAATAAAATAAATGAAATACTTTTTTCAACCGTTTTTCTGCTGTGTCTCAGGAGGATATATCATTGGCTAAATCCAAGTGGTTTGTGTGAATGAATATGTGAAAACCTGTAGATTGTGTTGGATAAGCTGTGGGCAGATACGTACCTCCATCAGGAAATCTGAGGAGTCGTGAACAAGCATCACAAGCGTGCCGACGCGCACATAGTTGCCGCAGTAAGACAATCCAATCAGGAAAATAGTGGCAATGTGGTGAATGATCTGCTCTTTAAAATCCTGGGGACAAACAAAATCCAAGATATTGCTGTGTATGAATAAACTATATGTCTAGTTTACACAGTTGTGAATAATGAGGAAATTAGAAAAATCTGCATATGTATTAAAAATGCATTACCCTGATGTTTTTTAATACACATTTCAATGGCAATTTGAATCTCCTTGGTGAATTAGAAACGAGGAAACGGTATACTTTATTTCCCCAATGAATGTCCCTTTAAAATAAACTGCATATAAGAAAATATAAAGCCTCACAAAATACTCACACAAAACAAATATCCTATGTTGTTAAGAGGCAAGTAAACAAACACAATCATATCAAGGGCCAAATAAAATCTCTCTTGAATGTTACAATTTTTCACGAGCATTTCAAGATGAACCATTTTGAAACAGTGAATGGACCATCTCACAAAGAAAGTGCATGACTAGAAATTATATGTGGGAGAGCAAGCGCGGGCTTCAGTTGCGTAAGTGTTTCGTGAAAGCGAGGCATAATTGTTGCGCGCCGTCAGGAGACGTTCTGTTTTTCCATGTGCCGTGCAGCGTTCCATTATGGGAGGAAATGCCGCCTCCCCTCGGGGACCCGAGTGTAAAAGCTAATGGGGGGAGGGTCTCATTACCAAACTTCCCTCTGGGTTCAGAGGCCACTTACTGCACAAACTAACAACAGTTGACCACATCCAAACTGATACTTTGAAAACAGCTTTTTCTGTATTTAAAGTCGAAAAGATTGTTTTAAAGAATGACAGGGTTGAAACTAAGATAAATAGTTTGCACTAAAATTAACAAATATTGCATTTAAAGTAATATTTGAGCATATTTTATGGCTGTTCTTACACATAAAGGCTTGTATAAATAGTCAAAATTCACTTAGTACTGGGGGATTCAGTAATTGTCAAACTAGCTTAAGATCATGTTCTTTTTAGGGTCCTCAATGATGTATTTTTGTACCCCAAGATCCAGAAAATAATACTATTGTTGCCATTGCCAGCTGCTGGTAGGGGTTCCATAGGGTGTTGCTGAACTTCTCTACACCCTAGAAAACTCTTTATGCATTGCGATAGCAGTCTGTATTTTGCATTTTATATACATCTTATCAATACACTGGAGTCATAGGATCAACCAGGAACAGCACATGAAAAAGAAACACCTGTATGTGATCTTGTGACATTGCTTAAAAAATGATCTTTTAAAAATAATTGTAGATCCGTTCCATTACTGAAACGTCCTCCACCAATTCAGGAGGGCCTCCATTAGCATTTACGGTCTCTGAAGCGAGTGCGGTCAGCCGCCACTTCTTTCTTAGCAATAAGTTGCATTACTGCATTAAGTTCAAGCGCCTCAACTGCATACGTCCCTTAGAAGGCCACGTTAGTGCAAATGTATTTCACCGGTCTGTTTCAATTGAGGAACTGAGGGATAGATGTAATGTAAACATGCAAACTGCAGGGGAGCCATGAAATTGAAGCTGGGGGAAATAAAGATGAAACATACTTTTCCTTTGACCTGGGTACGGGTGTGGACAACCTATGGAAAAGCAGGATTATCCCTCAGTGTGGGGATCGGCTTGGCACAGGCAAGTGACTTACTTTCCGTTTGACGTCCACAGAAACGCAGAGCAGCAGTGACCAGTAGAAGCCCAGCTCCATAACATAGTACCAGTACTGTGCCTCAGCAATAGCCTGTGGAGACCAGGAGAGACAAACGCATCCCAGTGGTGAACCGAGTGCCACTCCAGACAGGAAGGGATTTACAGGAAGCACGACTCCCATCTACTATCTGTGCTGGAGCGGATAAACCATGTGACTATCACAGATGCATAGGTCCTCCTGGATATACATCGCCTTTCAGAATGAGATGTTTTCTAACATAAAACTGAACTAACGCTTGAACTTAAAACTACTCAATTTTCTAACATAAAACTACTCAGTATTTTTCATATCCTGACCACATAATGCTGATCTCTTAAAAACAAGAGTGTAAAATCTTGTTAGGTGTAGCTTTCAGCGCAGAGCACCTCCTACAACTACAGTGAGTGTTTTAGTCTCATGGCCAGGCACAGAGGAAATTTGTGCTGCAGCTGATTGCTGACATCTCCAGGTTCCAGATGTGAAATCTACACTTCGCAGAACTCAGCAGAGCTAGTGGAACACAATAGAAGGAAGCTTGCCAAGTCATTCGGTCACACAAATTCTTATCCTTTTGACTGAAAAGGAGAAATCGCCAAAGCTAACAAAAGAAATGTCAACAGCTTTATGAGCGCTGCCCAACAGAAATCCGACAGAAAATGTTTTGAAATATTGGCCCCACCTCCTGTTTTCTTTTGTGTGGGGTCATGTGGTAACCTATTTTGAGTGAACTTCACTCCTTTAAAATACAAAGGTCTTTGAGACAGTGGCCAAAAAAACACATCCATAAGGTGTCAACTGTTCAGCCCATTTCTTCTGGCTGTTCCAGGAGCCGTGAGTGCATACTCACTTGGTAGGGATATCCATTCCAACACTCTTTAGGATCCCAAAACCATGGTTTCTGTGGAGCAGAGGATGAAAGTCAGAGGTCACACAGAACTTTATAGAGTCTGAGGCCATGTCCGAATCAGCAAACTTGCCTACTACTGAGCATGGCAGTTGAGTATCCTTTTTTTAAAAAGCTGTTAAGTATTATCCCCGGATGATATACTTATTTCCGGGTTTTCGCTGATAATAGTACGGAGGTATTTGTTCACTAAACAGTATGCAGTAAGCCGTATACAGCACACCAGTACACAGGAGACAGGATGCAGGAGACAGGGCTCTGATTCGGACACAGCCTGAGAGACTTGAAACGCCAGGCAGGTAGAGACACTATACTGCACACCAGAGGTGTAAAATCCAGGTTCAGAAAGTAAAAGTCCACCCCAGTATTTTGTTCCAATCACCTGGATTTGCTAATTAGTACAATTCTTCAGCCAGGAGGTAGAACTAATTAGTGAAATCAGCTGACTGAGTTCATGGGTGGAGGTAAAACAATGCAGGACTTTTACTTTCTGACCCCTGGATTTTACACCTCTGCGTGCACACCTGTAACACTCTGCTACAAGAATAAACAACAGCTCACATCAACAGCAACCAAACTATGAAGTACCTGCCATTAATAACACAATATTTTCTTAATTACTACTGCTGTAATACTTTTAAAAGTACCTGGATCAACCACAGACCACAACCACTTTTATAAATGGCTAATTGAAAGTCAGCTTCAAATACTTACATCGATCAGAGATGTAAGACCAGCCGAAAAAGCGACGATGTAGAAGACAAACCTCCAGCTGCAAAACCAGAATAGTTATCGGGGTATTAATTTCAGTCACTTCATTGGATTTTACTGAAACTGACTAAAACTGAGGGCAATTGTCATGTCAAAGGAGCATCACTTTTGACAGCGTGTCATCAACTGAAGTGAGCACAGAGAAAACGCCTGAAGCCAACTCACCAGGCCTCGCAGAACTTCTTGGTGTTACAGGGCCTGTCCTGGTTTCTGCGGCAACGGAACCAGGTCTCAATCTGTCTCTGAGTGAAGTCACACTGCTGGGCCAGGATTACAATCTCACTCTAAGCACAGAAGAAGGTGGCAGCATAAGACTCACTTTTACACCTTCCCTAAAAATTCATTCTCCTTCCACGCACTCCCAAAGCTGAACACATACGGCCAATTTCCATACTAATATGACCTCTTCAATAGTCTATGGCAGACTGAGGCTCTGGTGACACCCAAGCAAGGCACCAGGCCAAAGGCTGCCAATTAATGTTAAATTTGGCGATCAAGTCATGTTTTTGGCGAGCGAGTCTTGTAGCCTGCAATTTGGTTGAAATCCACTACGTGTCTCTACCTGCAGTAACAGGGCATGTAAGAGAATAATGTGATGGGATGTGATGAGATTTGGCAGAGTGAAAAGGAGACTAATCACAATGGGTTTGGTGCAATCTGGATGTGATAATAATGAAGATGTGCCACCACCCTGGTCTGCAGTGTGTATCAAGTCAAACAGCAGATCTTACCTCTTACCCCCATGTTAACATCAACGGTTAACTGCATCAATTAGCCAAGCACATCCTCCTATCCCCCTGGTTTTCTGTTGTTTTACAGCATAATTTATCTTGGGTCATCCCAAGTAAGAGGAAAAAGAGATACCCAGATGCTCTATGAAAAGCTCCCACAAGTTTATAATGGCACAAACAATATTTCAGCCTGCAGTGATCTTCACTGGGTATAGCAGCAGTTGCAGTTGCAGGTTGGAATGTTGTTTGCACTATTAAAGCTGCGTGGGGCATTTAATGAGGTGCCTATAGCCCTGGCACATCTAATCTTTTAGATGTGTGCACACTGCATATCTTTTCAACTAAAGCAAGGCCCAGCGTTGCAGGTCAATTGTAGAAACAGCGCACATTGTTTAACATCATTAAATGATCATTTAACTCAATAGCCTTACACTATCTTCCGCCTTGATTCTCTGATCTTGGTGTAACATACACTGTCTCCTCCCCCTTCAAAAGGCACATGGCTCGGGTTTTACGAGGGGCATTCTCCAGTCATGTGATAGTTAATTACCCAAAGAGCTTTTGTGCAGTAGAAGCAGTGCACCGCGCTACGGTATGGCTGTCGTATCTGTCGGCAATGTTCCCGATCTCCAATACTCTTAGCACCCATTTGAACCAATTTAGCAGACTCTCTTAACCAGACTGACTTACTATGCGGGAGAAACCACAAGTGCCTTCCCCTCATTACAGTTTTTCTCAATTGCTTACACACTATTACCAGACTTATGAACTAAATATCCTAATGCATAATGCCATCTCCCAAAAGACACACCCATTTCCCAAAACTGTAAACCGTATTGACCTGTTTACACACATGATTCAAATTAGTTGAACTTTTAGTGTAAAACTGTACACACAAATCCCCTTAATTATCATTGCCTGCACCGTGTGTTCATTCAGAAAGCACAAGCATTCGACATTTTTAACTCAGTCAGCAAAGATTGAACCCAATTAGCACACAATTACCTGATTGAAAACACTATGAGACAAAATTGTTCACACACCAATCAGAACCTCCAATGCACAGATAAAAGGGCCCTGGGTTAGTTCATTTAGTTTTAGAACAATGGATCCAGGAAGGCAAGGAAGAGGAGGAGGAGGAGGAGGAGGAGGAGGAGGAGGAGGAGGAGGAAGAGGAAGAGGAAGAGGAAGAGGAAGAGGAAGACCGAGGAGACAAGTAGTGAGCGATGAAATTCCTGCCACTCTTGTTGACCATGTCCTTGTGCACGGCCTGTCAATGAGGGAGGCTGGGCAACGAGTGCAGCCGAACCTTAGCCGCTTCACTGTTGCCTCCATCATACGGACCTTCAGGCAGGGAAATAGGTAAGTATTTTATGTACATACTGCTCTCTACTGTACTCTACTTTAGATTGCTGTACTCTGAGCTCTTACAGTACTGTACAGCATGTATATATGTACTGTAGATGTTTGCTCTATCGTTCTGTATGCATCTCAGTTACAGTACGTAATGTGGAGTTACGGTATGCTCCCATTTTGTCAAAAGGATGGTTTACAGTTACAGTATCCCATCCCACTTCTGTTTTTGCAGAACTGAGAGACGACCACCTGGTGGAGGCAGGAGAAGGCTGGTGTCCGAGGAGCAAGAGAGGGAAATGGTCAACATGATCATTGCTAACAATGCAATTCGCCTGCGAGAGATTCAACAGCGGGTCATTGAGGATCAACAAGTCTTTCGAGGAATTGATGCCATTAGTATCTCAACAATTGACCGTATTCTGAGAAAAAACCGTCTGCGAATGAAACAGGCATATCGTGTCCCTTTTGAAAGAAACTCTGACAGAGTGAAATACCAGCGTCAGGAATATGCAGGTATGGGTTTCCATACTGTATGAAGTATTTCAGTATGTTACAATATATACAGTATTACTGTACAGTACAGCTGTCTATACTGTAGAACAAACTACATATATGATGGCCTACCATTTGCACCCTCTAGCAATGTGTTTTGGAGTAGTCATTTACAGTACTCTACTATATTTCATGTTTTTTGCAGGGAATCTTTGAAGTAGAAGGGCGACCTGTTTCTCACGAGATAATCTTTATTGATGAAGCGGGATTCGACCTGACTAAGAGAAGAAGAAGGGGGAGGAACATAATTGGCCAACGGGCCATCGTGCATGTCCCTGGCCAGCGAGGAGGGAATATCACTGTGCGCCGCCATCAGCCACCGAGGGGTCCTCCACCGCCATGCCGTCCTTGGGCCATATAACACAATGCTTCTCCTTACTTTCCTTGATAGCCTGCGAGGCCATATACAGTGCATCCGGAAAGTATTCACAGCGCTTCACTTTTTCCACATTTTGTTCTGTTACAGCCTTATTCCAAAATTGATTAAATTCATTTTTTCCCTCAAAATTCTACACACAACACCCCATAATGACAATGTGAAAAGTTTTTTTGAGATTTTTGCAAATTTATTAAAAATAAAAAACAAAAATTTCTCATTTACATAAGTATTCATACCCTTTGCTTTAACGTATTTTTAAAGTATCATATTTGGTCGCATATCCTTTACATGCTGTTACTGAAGTCTGTGACCATCAACATCAAAAAACTGTCGATATCTTATTTTCAGGTACTGTTACAAGCGATACTATAACCTCTCTGCATTTGAATGGATCACTATGGAAATTGGGGGGTGAGACTAGATTCAGCTGTAAATTACACTGGTACAGTATGGAACACATGGCTGGCTAAATGGCTGTAAGTTATCAAGGGTCTGAGCTATCAAACGAGCCCCAAACCATCACTCTGTTGCCAGATATGGAGTAGATGTGGATGGATCACTTTAAGGGTTGTTTCTCCTGACTTTTTTCCCCATAGAGTTCTATAGGAAAATGAGAACCAAGATACCAGTCTGAAGAGGCGGGTCTTCAGTCGGTGTTGGAGGATGGCCAACGTGGAACTGCTGTGGAAAAATTCAGCATGGGAATTTTTTTTTTTCCACCACTGGGGGTGGCAGGGGGCAGTACAGACAGGCATGGTGACTGGGAGATTTACTGCATGCATCCCTGGATAAGGCCACCTGGCAAGCTAATGAATAATGTATAATAAGTGTCTGAGAGGCCAGCTTCTAACCATCCCTGTGAATGGACAGCAGCCTCCAGAGGAACATTGACTGAGACGGAGCACCTGTACCTCATGGAAATGTGAGGTTTGCAAATTATCCAGGAAACGAGCAGAACTAGACAGGAGATAAGGGGCTCATTTGAATGCAAACATACAAGCTGTTCTTACTGGTCCCGCACAGCAATACAAGCTTAACAGCCTGATTCTCACAATTAATAGTGCACTGCAGTCTCCAAAAAAAACATCCCCCTCCTCTCAAACCCCCCCCCCCCCAAAAAAAAAACAACGGAATGGTACAACTGCACATGTAGCTAGTAAGGATGCCTCCAGGGAGAAGACAGACCCGTTTAGAGCCAGAAACACACCTGCCTGCACTAGAAAGCCCTGGGCACAACAGGTTATTCTACCCCAGCAAATAGGGGGGAGTACTTCCATGTCAGTTCAGTTATAGTTAGGGGTGTGAATCTTTGGCTTCACAGCGATTCGATTCGATTACGATTCAGTAGTTGGCGATTCGATTCAAGGACACTTTTTTTTTTTTGGAACGATTCGATTCGATTCGATTCTGTAAACCACGATTCGATTCAGTAACTTTTAACCAAAATTCTATATCCATGAAATAAACATGCAATAATGCGAGTGAGACTATCTGTATTCTTCTGAAAGGTGAAAAAATAAACAGACAACAGAATTACTTATTAAACATATTTATCCTATAAAAAAAGTAGTCCTGCATAATATTTTATGCTGAATACAAAAATGTAATTAAACATGGCTCAGTTATTTTGAACATTTTTCAATAGGCTACATGCTGGCAGGGGAGAGAGTGGGTGGGTGAGTGAGTGAGTTAAGAGTCAGTGAGCGAGTGAGAGCGGTACTTCCTTGCAGGCTGACTAGCTCAGTGTTTCCCCTACCATTATCTTGGCCGGGCGGGACAAGAGGGAAAATAAATAATTTTAATGAAAAAAAATAATAATTTATATTATTCTTTTTTTTAAATATATATATAATCTTTTTTTATTTTTTTTAATGTAGCTGCAATATTTCCCTTACCGCAGAATGCGGGAATGATCAAAATAGCATCTGGAAAAACCCTTGCCAAAACAGCTTCGGTTGTTTTCAATGGCAGCGCTGATATTATGAGGGTGTAATTATAGTTTCCGCCTCTACGCAAAATGGCGCACTTTCACCGCCCGGCCTGAAAAAAAATCTAGGGGAAACACTGTAGCTGATGACAGAGTTACGGATTACCGCATTTCACAAAAAAATGTGTAAACTAAGTCTTAAAACAATAATCATAATTAAGAATCGCGATTCATTAGATTTAAAGCATTTATATCGATTATTGGTGAAGCCAAAGCGATTCATTCTATTTATTTATTTTAGCAGATCGATTTAGTTGCATCGGTAGGACTGACCATCGATTCATCGATGAATCGTATGAATCGTTACACCCCTAGTTATAGTACATTGATGGTTTTAAAACAGCCACATAAAGGCTAATTATCATATTAGGGCAGTTTGCACGGTTGTGTCCCTATCAAACCTGACTTCATTCAAGTCATATTTTGATGGGAAAACAACCTCTCCTCTCCCCAATCTAGAAAATTCCTTCATGCAGCTCAAACACAAGAAAATGTGCCTTTGATAGGAAGATAACCACTGAATGTGCTGCAGTGTTATGTGGCTGAGCTTCTGTTCAGAGGGTGTATTCAGTATTCAGTTAAGATGCCATTCAGATACTTTCACAATCCAATCATTCACAAAAAAAAACAAAAAACCACACACAACGCCACTGTGAGCACCGAGATTAAGGTGCCATTTCATTGCTTCCTGTCACATACTGTTCACCCCAGTGACTAACACTGCAGGATTACCATGTAATATTCCGTTCATTTCTCTAATCTCAGCCACGGCGGTTCACATTTTGCATTTATTTTAAATCTGAACTGTTTTTCTTGTTTCAATACAAAATCGAGATTGTAAACTGTCAAACCAAATAGCAATACCCAAGGGCTGTAAAGCCACTTTGTGAAGCAAAACATCTGCAAGTGACGAAGAAGATGGGTGTGCCTTCACATCTGCAGTAGGTGCTAGTTATACAGACATTTCTAACAATGTTAAAACTGTTGTAATTTGTGAATTGGAATATGTCACACAAAATCTGATGTTTACTGGGTGGGGACACTCACCTGAGAAGGCTGGCGGCTGTTCTGGGTGTAAAAGGCCTCCAGTTTTGGAACAGGTGCAGCTCGAACCTGAATTCGATCCCGTACGCCCAGCTGTCTGCTAAAGGGGACCGCCACTACCCTGATGGCAGTGGTGCGAGGGGGAGAGGAAGGGGGTTGGGAGCAGGGAACGAATTTAATGAATACGCAATATCAGCACATTTGCTAATTTATCATCAGTGCTACCTTCTTAATTATTCCGTTTTCAAAGCCTTGTGCAAAGCGCAGCCTCTCCAGACAGAGAAACTCGGCACTGAGGCTGTGGGATATGTAAGGACAACTGTGGCAACAGCCTCTAAAGGTGTGTGTGTGTGTGTGTATGTGTGTGTGCGTGCATGTTTGTGCGGTATGTTGGTGACATTTGTTTTGATATGTGTGTGTGTGTGTCTGTGTGTGTATGGCGTGTCTGTGACATTTGCATGGATGTGTGTATGTATGCGTGTGTGTGTGTGTGTGTGTGTGTTTGTGAGTCCATGTGTGTGTGCATGTGAGTTCATGTGTGTGTGTGTGTGTGTGTGTGTGTTTGTGAGTCATGCGTGTGTGTGTGTCCGATGGGGCAGCTGCCTGGAAAGGTGCTAATTGGTGTGGGGAGTGCATCATTGGGAAATGAGAAGGTCAGAGAGGATTTGCATGGAGGCTCTGGGATCTTCTGTTACAGAAGCTGTACATCGCTACTGAGGCCCCTCCGTGCTACCTGCCGCTCACCTGGCAGCACAGCTTCCCTCACCTTAACCTAGATTGCTTCAGTAAATAGTACATCAAATTATTGTGATCTGTTGAAGTTGCTGTGTATAACTGTGTTCCCTAAATGCCTAAAATGTAAAAAAAAAAAAAAAGAACTGCAGCACTAATCACTTCCTTGTTCCTTCTCAGAATTCTCTTCGGTTGGCCTTGCCCAGGTTCTCATCCTTCTGGGGAAGGATACGAGGAGGAAACACACAAAAAAAAAAACTCACCTTTATCTTTTCATCCGGGATTTCTAAGCTTTCTATCTCCAGATCTGCTTCAGTTTACCGCACACACAATTCTGAGAAAGCTGCAGTACGTGCCCCCGAGTCACCAAACGCAGAGACACAAGATATCTCCGTTTACGCCAGGAGCCTGTGACTGGGACGAGGCTGAGCGTGTCAGGCCCGGAGGCTGCACAATCTACCCCACCGGGCTTGAGATAACATCAGGCAAACCCACTGAGAAACAGCCACAGCAGGGTCTGCATCTAATGGAGCTCTACCAGCTACAAAACTGTCTGGTGATACACCCCTGGAAATGAGGCTGGACCGATTCCCCAACACTCACCTCTCAAAGATGTAACGGAGGGCAATGAATCCCAGTGCCAGGGGCAGGGTGATCAAAAGGTCACGGGGCAAAGGGTAACGCGAGTCCCCGCTCGTTTTTATGTCCTTCCAGGTGATTCCAGGGGGTAACCAGTACTCTTGTCGCCATAGCCACTGATCCAGCAGTGCCTCCATCTTGCGGGGGAGAGTAACAATTAGCCATGAGACTGCAAAGATGAGACTGGGGATGGTGACTGGTGAGATGTAACTGATTGACTCACTCAGGGACCAGCAAGGATATGCCTAAATATGTGATACAAAGCCTTAACATGGACCTGGAGTATTTGACCTGCGCACTTTTTCAAAATGAGACTGACGAATCACATTAAGTCACAATCACGTCTGACATTTCTTGGCCCAATGCCAGATAAAAAAATTAAAAAAACGTAAAAAGAGTGATAACAAAGAATGTTCCCCCACCCCCACGTGACAGAACTCTTTGAAGTCCCTTGTTGAGCACGTTACAGAACTAGCATAAATAGAGTATTCTGGGGGCAATTTTTAATCTGAAACAAGCTAGAGCTGAGATTCTCACTCTGCACATGTGCATTGATGTTCCCTCTCTGTGTGCCCAAAGACCAACTGATGCCCCATTCTCTGCTCTTTTTTTTTTTTTTTAAACAAAGGTTTTTGTTAAAAATTGGTTTTATGTTACAATTGACCCCTGTTACAATTGCCCCTAGAACATACACCGATTATACATTTTGAAGTGTTCATCATCCGCTTATCTGACATACTGTATCAAAGGTTACACGACATTTTGAAGGCGCTGCAAGAACTGGGTATGTATCCGTTGAGAGCATGTTATGTAAACAACAAATGCACAAGCTTTGCAAGGTAGGCTATATTAGGATAATTATAAGAAAAACGTTGCATTCTAAACGCAGAATGAAAATTAGAACATTGCCAAGCCCCAAATATAACCCATATAAATTTTGATTTTCTATTGGTGTCCCAAGTAGTTTGTTGACGAGCTACCCTAAATAAGAATAAGAAATCACGTGGCCCACCAGTCAAACGACTCATTTTTTGACAACTTATTTCTAAAAAGTGTAAAGATAATGTATATAAACGTCACATTTTTGCAAATAGCCTACATGCAAACTTCGATTATTTTGATATTGTCGACAGAAACCATTCAGATAGGCTTCCCGTGGGCTTTAGCCCAATGTAAACAACAACGTCACACCTATTGACCTTGATCGATGAGCTACAATTTTCAAAATATCATCAAATACTAAAAAACGATCGTTAATTTCACGCGTGGACAGCGTGAAACTACGTCCATTCAAATGCACCTGGAAATGTATGTCGCGGAGAGTCTAAATAGGCTATTTGAGAGCCATTGAGAACATCAATTTTGCACGCCTTCATACACATTGGGCCGGCCCGTTACGTAATCTACAGTCAGCTATTGAAATGTGATATTATGGGTTTTGATTATTTTCAAACCGAAAAACAACCATACGTGCAGAAATACACACAAAAAAATGAAAGAGTAGTATTTACCTGTCTGAGCTACTATGATGGGAACAGCGGCGGTACAATGTAAAGAGGTCCTGGTAGCCTACAGCCAGCAGCAACTGACGAAGGCTGCTGATGTCTTTGAAGCGGTTACTTACTGCGCCTTCATACGGACACAAACTCGCAGCCCCCGTTTTGTTGCATACACCTAGCCTACGCTGTCCCTTGTTATTGGCTGGATATTGCTGTTATTCTCAGCTAAGAAAACTGGTTTTCAAGAGATAGTTGGATAAATGTATTCGTAGACGTAAATAGACAAATACGTTGTTGTTATTTTTTTACTAATTGTATCGGATACCCATGTTTAGGCTACACACTGAGTCTTATATCTGACTGCGTTTATGAACTATAAACTTGTAGTTTAAAGGCTACCATTTCCAAGTAATTCAGCAAAGATATAATATATTGTAACGTTAGTAATAGCAGGCAGATTGCGTTCGGTTAAGAATTAGACTTTAATTCGGTAAAGATATGAATCCGTTCATTTGAAGAAAAAAAAACCTGCTACCCGGTGACTGATTTGGGAAGCAGTGCCCTCTACTGCGCGTTCATGGCATAAAAGCGGATCTAAAAGCCATGAACACGGTGTGGTTTAGGCTACGGCTGCAATTAACTTTCTTGTTTCCAAAAAAGATGGTCAATGTTCTGAATTAATCCCGGAGACTTCCATTTCAGTTC